>ML808175.1:52475-69857 GCA_009831015.1 Picea engelmannii | reverse complement strand
AGGATACATCATCTACATATAGTAGTAACATCACTGGCTCATCATTCATAACCTTGAGATAAAGGTTAGAATCAACTTTACTATTGGTAAATCCCAAGCTCTTCAGGAAACTGTAAATTCTGTTGTATCAAACTCTAGGAGCTTGCTTCAACACGTACATAGCTTCCTTCGACTGGCAGACATGAGTCTTTCTATCTTCAATCCTCAAATCAAATTTTCTCATTACATTGTACCAATCTGGTACACTTGTTTAGATGCAACTCAATATGCACAATCATGTGCTAGCTCTATGTGCTTTCTGTAAAACACTGTCTGTCTCATTGATTGAGAGTATGTCCTCTCCTCTTTCTGCAACTGTTCCTTCTAGAACTGGGACTCTGCACTTGCACCTGCTCTAAAGCTGAGAATGATTGCTCCATTCTCACTGTGACTTTTGAAGTCTGGGAGTAACTCCTCTACTCCATCACGGCAACAACTTCATCTGAAATTGAGAGTGGCTCAATAACTGATACTGAAGATAGCTCTTCTTATTTCATGGAGGAACTCTATCTTTCATTGTAGTCATGTTTCCATGACCCAACTAATGTACTGCACCAACTTCCACTCAATTTTTAAATATGGGGATTGCTCCCCCTACATCTCATACTATATATGAATCATGGTTGTTCTGGTTGTCTTCATAAATACTGGAACTATTTCTCCAATAAATGTCTCATCATAGTCTTCTCCCTCTTGCTGGGAGAATCCTCCAGACACACATCAAGCTTTGTACATCTGCAACATGTTTGATCTGTATAGATCAATATTGGAAGTCAATATTTGACTTCTCTTCTAGTCTCATGGAAGAATCCATATCCTAGTCTTTCTGAATGACTTCCTTCTTTGTTACTGAAACAAGGGAATCTTCCCAAGAGATTTTATATCTCCTAGAAGTTTATGAAGCTATGATCTAATCTTCTCACGACCTCTGACTCCCAGTCCTGGAAGTTGTCTCTTCATCTGATCCTTTCTAAGATCAGGCTTACTCTCGATTTCTTCTGAGTCTACAAGGAATTCATAATCTCTTACAGGGTATACTTGGTGTTGAATACCAAGTCTAAGTATGAAAGACTGAGTCAGGCTTCAAACGAGTTCTACTTCTGGTCAAGTTGACTTCATTAACCTTTGAACAATTTTGCTATGAGTTATTGTGCTAATGTTCGATCATCTTTGGAGCCTTATGCTCCTTATAATCAATCTTCATATGAGATACTCTGAATCTCAAAAGATAGCTTCTTCTTCATCTTCTTTGGTACATGAATGTATATGGTCATGTACATAGTCTACTTCATATCTCATCTAATATGTTACCTTCTGCAACCTTCACTATATCTTCCTCAAGGTTATCACCCGTGACCTGAACAAGGTCAACAAAACAACAAGCAAGAATAATATTCTTTTGATAATAATAGATAAAATAAAGACACGAATAATCATCACAGTAGCTCCTTTAGATCTATCACTTGTGAAATGTCTGAAGCAAAGATCAAAAGTAATAAATACAATATGAAATGAGGTTAACACTCTTATAGTGTTGTGATCAAACATTCCTCCATGGCAACCTGGAACTAACACAAGAGATTTTTCCTAGAGGAGATGTTAGTTTGTATCAAGCAAATGATTACGTTAAACATTTATCTCAATATGCTCACATGCTACTAGGTATAGTACTTTTCAAAGACTAGTTATCAACTTGTCATGTGCAACTTTGAATCTTATCAACTTAATTAATCAAACTTGGAACCTTGTCCTCAATAATGAGTGTGCTGCTTTTCTTCCAAGTCTTCTTCACTCAAGATGATGAGTGCTTTCTTCAACCTATCTTATTGTACTAAGACAATATGCTATCTTGACAGAAGGTTGGGTTAGAGAATAAACTCTATGATCTCAACTTTAATCCATCTAATACCTTGACTTTAATTTTGATCAACGGTTAATATGATGGTCATAGCTACAACATGCAATGCTGATCAAAATAATGTCATAACAAATAGATGCATATCCGAATAATCACACTTGGGTTGCATAATTCCTCTGGATGTGTTGGATCTTGAGATCCTTCTGGATCTATGGCAAGAGATCCCTTCTGCAAATACCCTTTAAAGCTTAACAATCTAAACATATGTGGGTACATACCTCAGATAGCATTTGCAGGTAGTGGCACCATCTGGTAGCAACGATAATAATTACCAACTCTTAAAAACTTCAAGGGTAACTGCAACTGGTACTACAACTGATACTTCAACTAATACTGCAACTGCAACTGCAATTAATACTGCAACTGATGCTGAGACTACAACTGCAACTGCAACTTAGGGTTTTATGAGGAAACCCTAATTTTTCAAACTTCAAATTTTGAAATTTTGATCCAGGGGATAGATGTGCTGAGCTGAGGCAAGAAAGCCGGTGCAGTCAGATTTATGAAAATCCAAATTTTACCCCCTCAAACTTGACCAACAGATTTCTGGATTGGTGCTTTTGGTTTTCTGGTACTTCTGATTTTCTCATGCTGGTGAAGACTAGGGTTTCACTTTCCGGGAGATCTACCCACTGAAAAGGTGCGCTGAAGGTGCCAAAGAATCCCTTGGGTTAGGGCACACTTTTCTAGATGGGTTTGAGGCTGGAAATCTTCTTCAATAAAAGCCCTAATTTTCATGTACAACAACATTGACGTTTTTCTTCTTCTTGTGAAAGATGCTCTCTTAAGCTTAGCTCTGATACCATGTTAAGGTTTAAGCTATTATTAGGTTTCTTTTCAATTCACTAGATAACCATAGCATAGATAGGATCACTGAGAAATACACAATCACAAGAGATACATCATTTATCCTGGGAAACCCTCATGGGGGAGAAAACCCAACAAAAACTTCCTTAATATAGATAGCCAATACAATGCCAAGAGAATAAACCAAACAATACAGAAAGTCCTCTCCCAAGTATGCGCCTCTCTCTCTCTTCCTTCTTCTCCAACTACAGCTCCAAACTTGCACTCTGATAAACAAGTGAGTGAATGAACAAATGAGGCACTGGCCTCTAGTTATACAATCCGACAGGTGTTGAAAGGAAGTGTCTTTTCACTGGCAAGGCCGACTTCTCTTCCTGGGTGGTTAAAACCACTTTAATATATTCTAGGGGCCGACTTCTCATTTAGCATATTACGATTAGGGTTTGACCAATCCGCAAAAGGGGATTTGGTCATTTACAATATCCGACATGATCAATCCGCAAAAGGGGATTGATCTAATGAATAATACATCAATAATAAATAGAATACTCTTTGTAGTTACATTATTTCAACACTCCCCCTTAACAAGCAGGGTATTCTACAACAACATCAGGCAAGAGAGAGGACAACATCATCAACAACATCTTGGAACACTGACTGGCGTATCTATAAATCATCAAAAGTTTTTCTCATCATCATCATTCACAACATGGAGCTGGAGTAACATCATCATTCTTCTTTAGCATGAGGCTAAAGTAATATCATCAACATCTTTATCATGAGGCTAAAGTAACATCATCATCTTCAGCATTGAAGCTGAAATAACATCATCATCATCATCTTCAACAAGAAGCTAAAGTGGTATCATCAACATCACCTTTAGCAAGAAGCTAAAGTGGCATCATCAACATCAACTTCAACAAGAAGCTAAAGTGGCATCATCATCATCAACTTCAACAAGAAGTTGAAGTGGCATCATCATCATCAACTGCATCAACATGGATTAGTATAACACTAATACATCATCATCAATAACAATACAAGGCTGATACAACATCAAAAACAACAATATCACAGCACAAAGGCACTCTCCAAGTATACGCCTCTCTCTCTCTTCCTTCTTCTCCAACTGCAGCTCCAAATTTGCACTCTAATGAACAAGTGAGTGAGTGAACAAATAAGGCACTGGCCTCCTTTATTTATACAATCTAATAGGTGCTGAAAGAAAGTGTCTTTTCACTAGCAGGGCCGACTTCTCTTCCTGGGTGGTTAAAACCACTTTAATATATTCTGAGGGCCGACTTCTCATTTAGCATATTACAATTAGGGTTTGACTAATCTGCAAAAGGAGATTTGGTCATTTACAATACCTGACATGATCAATCCGCAAAAGGGGATTGATCTAATGAATAATACATAAATAATAAATAGAATACTCTTTGTAGTTACATTATTTCAACAACAACTTGGTGTTAGCTTAGGGTTGCATTGCATTTGCAATTTTCATCACTTTTATCCTAACGTATTGCATCTTTAGCTTAGATTGTCAACTAATGTCATCATTTTCTGCATTAATTGCATTTTCAACCATTAGGGTTTAATGTATTGCATCTAATTAGCATAGTTTAATGCTCTTTCCTTCAAGTGAGTACTAGATTATGATTGCTAGTCTTTAACTTGGCATTTAGAGCATCTTTTATTGCTTTCTTAGCTAGTTTAAGACTGATTTACTAAACTTGCTACTGCTGAAATTTACTATCTCTTGTTCCAAGTTTTATTGCAGCAAGCTTTTTCTCTTTGATAGTTAGTGGATCGACCTTTTTCTCTTTTCTTTCAACTAGTGTCTCAATCTTTTCTTTTCTTCTATTAGATAGTGTTTGGGGGCATTTTATTTACTTCTTAATAGACATCATTGGTTGTCACATCCCTCACACACACACAATCACTTTGCCTTGTCTAATTTACCTTGACCTTACCCATAACATTAACCAAGCTAAATCAAGAATCCAAGATAGGCGGTCATAGACTTGCCTTAGCTTGCTATAGGATCCCTTGAGGTTGCCAGGGAAGCCTCCCTTGTGTTGATCTTCTATCCTTCACTAAAATGAGGGAAGTACTTGCTTAGGTGATAGTGGCAATTACTTCCATATGTTACACTAGTTTAGCATCTTGTGAAGGCTTTGCACAATGTCAGAGTGGGTGATAACAAGTGCATGCTCTTCAATTGATTCACATGAGTACTAGAAATTGAAAGATTTAGAATGCTTCATTATGATTGAAGATGAAACTCTGCAAAGGATGATTCAAGGAATCAATAGTGAAGCAATTGCTACTGAAGAGATCTTCACCCTTGATATATGTCATAGGACGATTATGGGGGTAAATTATTTCAACAAGCATGAACCATACCAAATGACTTAACCAAATTAATCAGGTAGTAAAAGGGAGCATTGAATGAGAACACTCTTTGGAATTTTAGGGGGGTTTGACTGCCCTATAGTGGTTCGCTTAAAATTAATTTATCAAGGAGTTTGTGCTTATTCTAAAAAAACAAATAGGAATCTATTCTAAAGGTTTTAGGGGGATTCTAATAGGAGAGCATCTTCTTGGGCGCTGATATGTATTTTGTTTCTAGGGGTGAAGGCAATAAGGGCCATTCAATGTAAAAACCATGACCATCTAGATAGATTTGATATTTGTACGAAGCAAAATATACTTCATTCAAATATATAAAGAACTCAAGTAACTTGCATCCTCTGCAAATAGGGTAATGATAAGTTTAGTCTAGAAACAAAGTCTTAGTATTTTATTTAACTACTTACGGTTAGAAGTGTTCAAATCTTGCTTGAAGTTACATGCCCCTTTCTTGATAAGCATCCTTACTAGTTCAATATCTATTATCAATAACAAAAAGACGGTTGCAGGTTTCTTTCAATACAACGTGAGTAGATTTTTTATGGAAGTTACTTCCAGAAACACGCCCGAAGGTGGGGCGCCTGCACTACATAATGCAGACTTACTTCATCATAAGTGCGAGGTCTATGGGGTAACGATTCTGGCAAAATTGCCCGGAACTTGCACCCAGCTTCATTGCTTCTTGAGACATGCTATTTGGGTGGGGCAGACCATAGCAAGGATGGAATCCTGGTGGGCGGCTTGATACTCTGTGAACCAACCACCCCTTGGAAATGTGTGTACATTCTAATGATCCATAAAATACATGGTTGCCACTTATAACTGGGATGGAGTAAGAGTCCAACCAAAAAATCTCCAATATTAATATGACAGCTCTGACCCCCAAAAGGAACAAAGATATCTTCTCATTAATCACAGCTGATGTGAGATTGACACCTTGTTCTGGTCTTACAATTTTTCTGGCACTACCTAGCTGCTACAAAACAGTAATTATGCCACTAGTGGGGACATTAATGGCAATGTAGAGGGCTGAGGGGATCTGATATTTAACATTTAGCAAACATGAGCACTGGATACAAAATAGACTTTAACAATTTGGACCAATTTCTCTTGAGACTAAGCAATAAGACACATCAAAATACTCCTCTTCAGCATAAGTAACATTAACAACTAGTTTTTGATTTATGCTGTTTTAGCTGTCAGTGCAAAATAACTTCAAAGATATTGCAGAGAGGAAAACATGGCATGGAAGCTTCTTTTTAGCGAGTTTAAATTGATCTCTTCTGGATTCATTGCCAATGCAGACACCTCAAAGTAGTAAAATACATAGACGAATGTCAAACCAGGGGATTTGTCTATAGTTCACTAGACGAACCACCACATTTGGATTTATGCTGTCTTAGCTGTCAGCACAAAATTACTTATGGATACTGCAGAGAGGAAAGCATTGCATGGAAGCTTCTCTTTAATGAGTTTAAACTGATCTCTTTTGGATTCATTGTCAATGCAGAAACCTCAAAATAGTAAAATACATAAAAGGAATGTCACCCAGAGTGCGAGACATATCAAACCTAGACAGATAATACTGTAGACATGGTAATTCTAATTCTATCAATTTACAAGAATAAATATAAAATTTAAATACCCATCAAAACCACGGAAGAAACTGATGTTTGCAAATTCCTGTAATGTGAGATGATCCTTTACTGTTTGCTTTGACGAAGTCAACCAAATCTTCAGACATATTTTTTTTTGGTGTTGCTGAAAGTTGAAGATTGCTGTGAACCATATGAGGTGTGGTAAGTTCCTTTTTAAAGGTTGTGCATCGTTTCTGTTAAGTCATTATTTGCAGCCTCAGAAAACCCTTTATTTAATTGGACAGATGCCAAAGCTTGTTGCTGCTGAAAAAATTGCTGTCTTTCAGTATATCTTGCTGGAGGTGGGGGAAGTGTAGGCATTGCAATCTTTCCACGTAATGGAGGACCTTTATGACTATTTTCAATCTGTGGAACATCAATATGCTGTTGGGGAGGTGGAAGGTTGCCACGAATTTTTGGTGTCTGTGCTTTCAAGTTGTGTGATTTAGAATCATATCTCAGATCTGACTGCTGCTCTGCCATACTACTCCTTGCTGGCTTATCATCCTCATTTGCAAATATGCTTCGCCCTTGTGTCTGCAAGCATTGCTTATCTCCATTCTGTTGAGCTTTCGTGGTGTATGAACTTGGCAAAATTCCATTTGTATGTGAATAAATCTGATCCTGCAACTCGGAAGATGATGGGTATGGTTCTGCTCTTGTGGAGACCCCTTGAGAAATCGACTGTGTGTTAAATGGATTTGGAGTTGCCTGTCGAAAAACAGGTGAGAATCCTGTGCTGGGATCTGATGGAGTGTTCGAAGATGGTGATTCATCTCCATCACCACTGAGAAGATCTGCAATATGCACAGGCTTTGCAAGAGTACCATTGGCCTTTATCACATCTGGTGGTTGGGGAATTAGTGGTGGCTGAGTAGTAGAATGGTTTCTCTTGCTAACACTGGCCTTCCCTTCATGTTGTGCACGGACTCTTGAAGACCTACAAAACATAAAAGAGTAGAATTATCCAACCAGGAAACCATTTCATCAATAGTGAAACAGAGTTTGCATCTTCTTGCTGTATAGATTCCATGGTCCTAAAACCTTAGCTCTACCTCTGTGAAACAAAAATGATAAAATGTATCAGATTATCATTTGAAGTTTGAACCTGCCTTGTCCAACTTGAGATAGCTCACAAAATTCAAAATATAGACATTGGAAACTTCTGAATTTTCCCTTTTTGTACAAACTATCAATTGCAAGGTACCATATGCTTACCAAAATATGTACAAAGACAGACTGTGTTTGCAATACAAAATAATCCTAAGAGCTGCTGATAGAGATAAAATGATAAAAAAGTGCAATTGAAGTTGACAAAGTTAGATTCCTCCTAGAATAAGTTACTACATAAAACGGTCATTTCATCCTAGATCAACAAATTCTATGAAGGTCTATAAAACCTGAATTGATAAGACAAACACATGTGCAGGACCAGGCAATTATATTTGAGGGTGAACGCTTCATGTGATTGGAAATTACCGACGAAATAGCTGTTCTACATCATCATCTGCTTCATCTTCTTCATGGTTAATGTTTACTGGAGAAGGTGCAGGAACATTTATTTCTTCGGATGGAACATACAATCCTGAAGCAATTGCATCATGTTTACCAAGAACACGTTGTAGATCGTCATTCAATGCAAGAGCCTGACAAAGAAGCTCTTCATCACTGCAAAGAAAGAAGCCAGATTATGACTCCCCAGCCATGGAATATACCTTAAAAATGTAGTTAACAAGAAATATTAGTTGGAGGCCAAAAGAAAAATGAAAAAGGTTAACTCAACCCCATGACTTAATTGTTTTATAGCTGCACAGATAGGAATATACTTGGCACAACGATTTCACTAGTATGGTACAAAATCTTTGATTTACAACTATCCTAATGCCACTGCATTCATTATGCTGCACAGATAAGAAAAAAGTATCCAATAGAAAATGGCCCCTACGAAGTTGTAACGATGAGTTGCATTGTTTGTTGCTTGTTAAAAGAGCATTGTTCAACAAGATCCATGATTATTTCGTCTTTCACACCCTGCACAATCAAGTAGAATATATGAATGGTTAGATAATTGATTCAATCAGCTAGATCTCTCTCTGTCTTCTATGTTCATGAACAAATAGATTCATAGCTCCTTCCAACTAAATGTCATGCCTTCTCAGCTAATAAAAAACCTGTTGTTTAACTATCACACATACCATTGAATGAACATAAGTATAATAATTTTCTGGTATTATTCTGTTTTAGCCTTTACATATTCTGTCCATAAAATACAAAGTTTCAGAACACCAGCTTTGCAATACATCAATAATTTGAGTTGTGCAACATATGCTGAGTTTACCTTTGTGTTGTTATCACAACTCCTTCCAAATCACAACCTTCCAGGAAAAAGGTAAGATACAAAATTAGGGCAGTTTTCCCCCATGTTGCATTGTGCTCTGTAGTTCTTTTCTAACAAGATAGGTGCAAGCATTATAACCTGGCTGCCAGAGGTTTCTTAGCGGCCAAATATTTAATCTGGTCAAAAACATCCTGAAACAACTTAGCTCCAAGAGGTGCAGAGTGACTCCTATTCCTTTTTAGATGGGAATTGTAGCATATGCATTTACACGTTGACTTTGCAGTTGCTGTACATTTCACATATTCTGCCTCCAACTCCTTACCTTTACCTCACATCTATGCTGAAGTGAGGAGAGGCCTATTGTGTGAACTGCTGCAGTCTTCCAATTTTTACCTTATTGTTCTAGGTACTATGTTATGTTATAACTTGTAATCTTAGCTTCAGGATAGAAATAATCTTTGTAACAATCCTATTGTATCCAAAATGGATCCACATTGTTACCATATGAATTTATTGATGCTTTGGAACGGGGAAGATAAAATTTGGGACCTAGAAGGGTTGGTTTGTGTCAAATCCTTAAAACACATTGACGGAATAAAGCTGAAAATCCTTCGGTTTGGAGTCAAAGAAGTGGAATTTTGGGGTCTTTGACCTCAAGGACATGTCTTGGAGGTCCTTGTTACTCCCTCACATCTAGGGGTAACTAGAGGAGATTTTTTCTCCTATGATCCACATTACAGACAACAGTTCCATAGATGACATCCATGGTTCTCCATAGACAGATTACTGATGATGCTTCCCACATGTTGCTCAGCTCACTCTCATTTGATGATTACGGTGCTTGACATACAGGAGGTAACTTGTTTCAATACTTCATATTAAGTGTTAATGCCTTATGTACTTGTCATGAAAGTAGAGATCAAGCAGTTCAGTAGGATAATGGATCATGATGCTCTAAATTTGTGCCTTTTGCCTTGTTTCACCTTGTTGGTCATCATACCTTCCTAGATAAGTGTTGTCACTCTTGGGTAGAATTGTACTACTGGGGACTTTGATAGGGGTAGTGTGTCCATATCCAAATCCATACATAACATTTTCTATCTTTCCCAATCTCTGTTGTCCCCACTTTTGAGTTGGTGGTCATATGTCACACATATAGGTTCATGCTTCATAATCCCATGAGAAGAAGGAGCTTGAATGCTTGAGGTCGATGCAGCTATATATAAAAAAAGAAAAAAGAAAAGAGCAAAGTGCTAAAATCAAAATGCAAAGCAAATGAAAGGAAAATGAAATGTTCAAGAAAAGACAAAGAAAAGCAAAGCAGAGAAATGTCCCCTCGCTATGAGGCCATAACCCCAAGTCCTATGCAATGAATGCATATCCCAAAAGGACTAAATAAAAGTCAAAAGCCAAAAATTGTTAAGTGAATAAAGAAAAAGGCAATCAAGGGTTTGGAAAGAAACAGTGCCGAGGAAAGGGAAACTCATTGCATCAGTGCTCCCTCATTACAAAGGCGCTCATGTGGATGAATATCTTACATAATCTCACATGACTATGCATGCCATTCATGAAGTTAAACCCCACTCCATACCATCTATCATCACACATACTCCTTGATGTGTTTCTTGGGAAATACTTCTCCTCTTGGGTACTGGCACATGTAATGGGGGCTAACGATAACCCTCCAATACCTAAACCTAGAAAATTGTATGAATTCTATGAGTTATTATGAAGTTCGAAGATGATGCTTAATGTGATCTACTTAAAAACATTTATATTTGACATGACTCACTTCTTATGTTGTATTGGAATTGTGTACATGCCTCCGGATAGATGACTACTTTGGGTCACTTGGGCGTTACTTTGGATGATGTACTTAGCAAGGAGATGACTTCTATCGAGCCTTGTTCCTTTGGAGGACGTTGGGGAGGCTACTTGCATGCTTGATGGAGGCCATCCCACTTCTTTTAGAGTTTGTTGCACACCTTAAGAAGATTTTAGCACCTAGTTTGAGAGTAGCTAGCTTCGGGAACAATTATCTTTTGATCGAATACCCAGAATTCCGCTAGATCAATGCCATTAGATACAAAATGGCCAAGAGATTTACGAAATGTGATCATAATAGAAATTTAGGAAAAAATTGACACAGTTATGGTGCTTTTAAAATCCGTTGTGAGAAGATTATCATGAATTTTCGACCACGCATGGGACACTTTTGAGGAGGTCATTCCACACGTTGAGGAGGACGACTTGGCACTTGAGGAGAGTTTACTTGATTTGGGGAGCATCTTTGGGGTCTTTTGACTCATTCACTCATGTATCATGGATACCATTGTATATGTGGCATAACCACCTCATAGTTTATATATTCTTGACCATATCTCTAGGGTTTGTAAAGAGATAATGGTATTTCATTGTCTATGTGGCATAACCACCTCATAGTTTATGTATTCTTGACCATATCTCTAGGGTTTGTAAAGAGATAATGGTATTTCATTGTATATGTGGCATAACCACCTCATAGTTTATGCATTCTTGACCATATCTCTAGGGTTTGTAAAGAGATAATGGTATTTTATATTCTTTTAGGCTAAAAGCTAGGAGAATATCATTTTTATATTGAGAGGGTTGCTAGATCTCTTCATATAAATAGAGAAGCACCTCTCATTTGAAGCTCATTACTAGAACTTGTGGAGAACAATTATTTGTCTATTTTTCTTCTTCTATATTTGTTATGGATGGATAATTGGAGTGACTTCTTGAGGAGATGTCTTCTGGATTACTTTTCAACTTTCATGGATGCTCTTGGCTAGGGTTTTCTGGATAAAACCATTTCTTGAGTAAGTGGTCTCACTTAATCTTGTTGGATTTTGTTTATGGATGATTTTAAGTGTAGTTGTACTTCTCTAGTGGTGGCGGTGCACTCTCTTGGTGTCTTTCTTGAACAAGTCCCTTCTTCAAAACCCTTGGAAGTTTACTAGTGGAGTGTCTTCCCTTGAACCATCTTGAAGTTTGTAAGGCACTTGGTGGATCTTCTAGGGTTTGTAGTGGACAACCCTAGATATCACCCTAGATCTACTTACATCCTCTCGAGAGAGTCCTTAGTATTAGTTTTTGGGGTAGCTCGGACAGGTATTTCCGCATTGGTAGTGCCTAGCATGCGAAGGTGTCCGATCGACGCTATTTAGATCCTTAACTTTATAATTGCATTTATAAAGTTAACGTGGCTTTTATTTAATGACTAAAACGACTTTTTTATAAAGTTGAGTGACTTAAATGATTTAAGTCATCTCAACGAAAGATTAAGTCACAACCATCGATCTTGGGAAGGCAAGATCTAATCTTGACCGTTGAGATCTTAGGGTTAGGGATTTGGTCACTAAGAGATTATCAAAGCAGATCTAAGGAGAGTGAGAGGCACACATTTTTATGAGAGAACATTTGGAGAGCTAAAGAGAGGAAGAGTTTGCAGCAAGGGGGGAAGAGGGCGCAAATCCCAAGGAAGGGAAGAGGCACAAATCCCAAGATAGCATGGGCACAAAAATCGAGGTGAAAATCAACATTGGCACAAAAATCGAGATAGATTTCTTGCTATCCGTACAAGAACGTATTATCAATCTGTACAACTGCTCGTGTGAGAGTTTGTTGGACCGTATAGGTCGCATTTATCTCTGGTTGTTGGGTTGTACAGGCCGTACTCTATTTGGTATAGTTGGGCACGGATTTCGAAACAAATCTTGAAGGTGGGGAGGCCGTACAGGCCATACATCAATTTCTGAGCATGATTTTCAATGCTGGTACATATTTCTAAATAATGTAACAATTGCTGTAAAATTTCAGGGTTCTTCTCCGCGGGAAGAATAATAAATTCTCTCATTTACTAGTTTTCCCTTCTGGGTTTTTCCAGGGGTATTTATCCAGAAATCTTTGTGTCAAACGTGTGTTATTTTTATATTCCACTGTGCATTTCACTTATTAAAACTCAATGTTTTTGTAAATTAATCTGATAACGATTTATTGGAACTAGCAATCGTTTCTGGGTTTTAAGGAAATTCAACATGGTATCAGAGTTGGGACTCTGAAGAGTGGCATTGAAGACTTCGACACAAGGATTTGTAGGGATTGCAGGCGTTTTTCTTAGAAGAAGGAAGGAAAAAGTATTGTTGGTCAATTGGACAAGGATGGCTAATGGATTGAGGTATGGGGACAGGCTGGACGGGGCTACGAATTTTAGACCATGGAAAGAGCGGATTGCATTGTTGTTGGAGGAAAATGAAATCTGGGAGATTGTGGAGAAAACCCAGGTTGTTCCCACAGATACAACGCTTTTGGTGGCCTACAATAAGAAAAATGTGAAAGCCAAAAGGATGCTCTTGGATGCCATGAAGGACCGTATCATGCCTCATGTGTCCGGAAAGAAAAATGCCCATGAGATGTGGGAGGATCTGACAAAGCTTTATTAGAGTGGAAACCAAAATAGGAAGATGGTGTCGAGGGAGAAACTCAAGAGCACCAAGATGTCCAAGACTGACTCAGTGACATCATATCTCACCAGGATATCACAGGTTCGTGATGAGTTAACGACTATCGGAGAGGAATTCAAAGATGATGAACTTGTGAGGACAACTTTGAATGGGTTCTCAGAGAAGTGGGCTCCGTTCGTGAAGGGAGTTGTGGCACAAGAACATCTCTCTGACTGGCAGGGGTTATGGGATGACTTCTCTTAGGAGGAGACTCGGGAAGAGGCTCTTCAAGGTAGTTAGGTTAAGGGTGATGAAGACAAGGAGAATGTTTCTCTTCATGCGAAGAATGGTAGGGGAGATGGAAAGAAGGACATGAGAAAAGTGAAATGCTTTGCATGTCATAAGACTGGCCACTATGCAAGCTAGTGTCCAAACAAGAAGAAAGGAAAGAAGGAGACACATGTAGCAGCATCAAGATCAACTGAGATCGATGATTTTGTTGAGAAGTTCGAAAATAAATTTTCTCTTGTGTCTTGTCTTTCAGGCAATAGTAGTGCAGAGTTTGGGGGCATTGGAGCATGGGTTGTGGATAGTGGCTCATCTCGCCATATGATGGGAATGAGGTCGATGTTCCTTAGTGTTTCAAAGACAGACTCAGACTGTCACGTGGGTTGTGGGACTAGTACCATGCATGTAGTGAAGGGGTTGGATGTGTGAGATTCCAACTAGAGTCAAGAGGATCTCTGGAGGTGGCAGAGGTGTTGTTTGTTCCGAAGCTGAAGGTAAGCTTGTTGTCAATATCAACTTTGGAGGATGAGGGATATGGAGTTGTGTTCCAGCGTGGACATGTGCTCATATATCCAGAGGGAGCTACCCTGGATGCAACAACAGTGCTTGATTTTAGACAGGGGAGGTTATACAGGTTGCTAGGACAACATGTGTGTGAGTCCGAGAAGATCTTGGATTCAGGATCAATGTTAGTGACAGGTGGTTGCGAGGCTACTTCCAGTACAGTCGGGAGTCTCAAATGGTATGAGATGACACGGTTGGATGCTTAGGAGTGTGAGGAGACTCCTAAAGGCGTCGTGAGGAGGAACAGGTTTTCAACATAGGATCTAGTGCAGGTGGCAAGGAAGCTTTCTAGTTCAAAGGGAGCAACTACAGTAGCAAATGGAGTGATGGGGTTGGAGACAGATCCAGGTGGAGGTTCCAAAAGTACCTTCCATGCTAAGAGGGAGTGTTAGTTTTTGGGGTAGCTCAGACATATACTTCCGCATTGGCAGTGCCTAGCATGCAGAGGTGTCCGAGCGATGCTCTCTAGATCTTTAACTTTATAATTGCATTTATAAAGTTAAAGTGGCTTTTATTTAATGACTAAAGTGACTTTTAAGTTTTTTATAAAGTTGAGTGACTTAAGTGATTTAAGTCATCTCAATGAGAGATTAAATCACAACCGTCAATCTTGGGAAGGCAAGATCTAATCTTGACCATTGAGATCTTAGGGTTAGGGATTTGGTCATTAAGAGATTGTAAAAGCAGATCTAAGGAGAGTGAGAGGCACGCATTTTTATGAGAGAACATTTGGAGAGTTGAAGAGAGGAAGAGAGGAAGAGTTTGCAGCAAGAGGGGAAGAGGGCACAAATCCCAAGGAAGGGAAGAGACAAAAATCCCAAGATAATGTGGGCACAAAAATCAAGGTGAAAATCAACATTGGCACAGAAATCAAGACATATTTCTTGCTATCCGTACAACAACATATTATCAGTCTGTACAACCGCTCGTGTGAGGGTTTGTTGGATCGTACAGGTTGCATTTATCTTTGGTTGTTGGGACATACAGGCCATACTCTGTTTGGTACAGTTGGGCACAGATTTCAAGGCAGAACTTGAAGGTGGGGAGGCCATACAGGCCATACATCAATTTCTGAGCATGATTTTCAATGCTGGTACAGATTTCTAAATGCTGTAAAATTTCTGAGTTCTTCTCCGTGGGCAAAATAATAAATTTTCTCTCATTTACTGGTTTTCCCTTTGGGTTTTTCCAGGGGTATTTACCCAGAAATATCTGTGTCAAACGTGTGTGCTGTTTTTATATTCCGCTGTGCATTTCGCTTATTAAAACTCAGTGTATTTCTATTCATAAATTTCAGATTTGTGAACTCACTGTTTTCGTAAATTAATCTGAGAATGATTTATTGGAACTAGATATTGTTTCTAGGTTTTAGGAAATTCAACACTTAGTTGATCCCATATGCCCCCGCAAAATAGTAGGCACTAGTCTTCTCCCATCTAGTCAAAATCTAAAATCCAAAACTTCAATTTTTATCTTTGTTTTAGGGTAAATCTAGCATTTGTTTTCAGCCATCAAAAACCCTAGACGTCTAGGGTTTTCTTGTATATTTTTTACCAAAAGTTTTAGGGTTTTCTAGCATATTTTGACCTAAAATCATCTCTCTTGAAAAATCATCATAGCTGGTTTGTATTACAACATTTTTAGGGCTAGACGTCTTGGTTTTATTGGCTGTTATACGCTCTTAAATTTTCAGAAATAATAAGTTACTTAAACCCTAGTTTTATCCATTGTTTTAGGCCTAAGTTTTACTTGTTTATAATCTGTTTAAGGGGTTGAATTGTATAGCTGCTATAACTTGTCTCATTCTGCAATTTATTTATCTTTCATACAAGTTTTATAAGGGCTATAAGTAATTTTCAGATTTGAAGGGTTTGGGGATCATTTTGTATTGGATAATAACTTGATAAACCCCCTAAATCAGCCTTAAAGCAAATAAAACCCAAATCTAGAATTTACTTCGAGTGACCACCTAATCCATAACTTGCTTGATATATTTAGTTGGTGGTAAATTGGGTAGCTATATAGGAGACCTTAGACTTGATTGTGTCTTGTTTTAGGAACCCTTGAGGCTACTAGGGAAGCCTCTTTTGTGTTGGATCCATCCTTCACTAAAATGAGGGAAATTGTTACCTAGGTGACTGTGGTAACACTTCTAATGTTCCACTCATCTATGTACATTGTGAAGGCTTTGCACTAGGGTACAAGATTCTGTGATAACGATCCTCATTGAATTCTATGGGTCGATAGTTTTCTATTGGTGTTTTTTTTTCGTCAAAAGGAGTTTGTATGAAAAATTAATGCCCCGACAAGGTAACAATACAATTATTCCCTGCAAATCCAAGCAACAACCATGTCAACTCACCATCATTCACCCATGAGAAGTTAGTAACATATGGGAATCCACTAGAGACTTCCACAAGCATCATGGATGTTCCAAGAGGGTTCCCAAACTCTGACCTAACCCTAATTCTAGCTCTAAAAAACCTAGAAAGAGGAGAAAAAAGGGTTCACATTCTTTAGTGGCCATTGTCATTCCATAATATGTGTAGTGAGTGTGGAGGAGATACTAACAAAGGAGAGAGAGGAAATCTATAGAGGATGATAGCAGAGCATAGTGTCTCATAGCATTGCAACAAGCGTTGACTGCTTTGTATTTTGTACTGTAATATCCATTATATAAAAAACGAAGGGCATAGTCCATTTATTGTTGGTTTTTTCCACAAAGTTTCCCAAGGTTAATTTTGTGTTCTAATATGTCTTTGCTATTGTAGTTTTATTTTCATGTCACAATAGTTAAAGAGTCCATTTGGTGTGTTTATTACTTGTTAAATCACTAAAAATACAAATATAATAGTTGCAAAGTCAAGCCTACACTCATTGTAGTCATCGTAGTTGTAATTTGTTTTGTTGAGT
>ML808175.1:10800-52375 GCA_009831015.1 Picea engelmannii | reverse complement strand
TCCACAACCCATGCTCCAATGCCCCCAAACTCTGCACTACTATTGCCTGAAAGACAAGACACAAGAGAAAATTTATTTTCGAACTTCTCAACAAAATCATCGATCTCAGTTGATCTTGATGCTGCTACATGTGTCTCCTTCTTTCCTTTCTTCTTGTTTGGACACTAGCTTGCATAGTGGCCAGTCTTATGACATGCAAAGCATTTCACTTTTCTCATGTCCTTCTTTCCATCTCCCCTACCATTCTTCGCATGAAGAGAAACATTCTCCTTGTCTTCATCACCCTTAACCTAACTACCTTGAAGAGCCTCTTCCCGAGTCTCCTCCTAAGAGAAGTCATCCCATAACCCCTGCCAGTCAGAGAGATGTTCTTGTGCCACAACTCCCTTCACGAACGGAGCCCACTTCTCTGAGAACCCATTCAAAGTTGTCCTCACAAGTTCATCATCTTTGAATTCCTCTCCGATAGTCGTTAACTCATCACGAACCTGTGATATCCTGGTGAGATATGATGTCACTGAGTCAGTCTTGGACATCTTGGTGCTCTTGAGTTTCTCCCTCGACACCATCTTCCTATTTTGGTTTCCACTCTAATAAAGCTTTGTCAGATCCTCCCACATCTCATGGGCATTTTTCTTTCCGGACACATGAGGCATGATACGGTCCTTCATGGCATCCAAGAGCATCCTTTTGGCTTTCACATTTTTCTTATTGTAGGCCACCAAAAGCGTTGTATCTGTGGGAACAACCTGGGTTTTCTCCACAATCTCCCAGATTTCATTTTCCTCCAACAACAATGCAATCCGCTCTTTCCATGGTCTAAAATTCGTAGCCCCGTCCAGCCTGTCCCCATACCTCAATCCATTAGCCATCCTTGTCCAATTGACCAACAATACTTTTTCCTTCCTTCTTCTAAGAAAAACGCCTGCAATCCCTACAAATCCTTGTGTCGAAGTCTTCAATGCCACTCTTCAGAGTCCCAACTCTGATACCATGTTGAATTTCCTTAAAACCCAGAAACGATTGCTAGTTCCAATAAATCGTTATCAGATTAATTTACAAAAACATTGAGTTTTAATAAGTGAAATGCACAGTGGAATATAAAAATAACACACGTTTGACACAAAGATTTCTGGATAAATACCCCTGGAAAAACCCAGAAGGGAAAACTAGTAAATGAGAGAATTTATTATTCTTCCCGCGGAGAAGAACCCTGAAATTTTACAGCAATTGTTACATTATTTAGAAATATGTACCAGCATTGAAAATCATGCTCAGAAATTGATGTATGGCCTGTACGGCCTCCCCACCTTCAAGATTTGTTTCGAAATCCGTGCCCAACTATACCAAATAGAGTACGGCCTGTACAACCCAACAACCAGAGATAAATGCGACCTATACGGTCCAACAAACTCTCACACGAGCAGTTGTACAGATTGATAATACGTTCTTGTACGGATAGCAAGAAATCTATCTCGATTTTTGTGCCAATGTTGATTTTCACCTCGATTTTTGTGCCCATGCTATCTTGGGATTTGTGCCTCTTCCCTTCCTTGGGATTTGCGCCCTCTTCCCCCCTTGCTGCAAACTCTTCCTCTCTTTAGCTCTCCAAATGTTCTCTCATAAAAATGTGTGCCTCTCACTCTCCTTAGATCTGCTTTGATAATCTCTTAGTGACCAAATCCCTAACCCTAAGATCTCAACGGTCAAGATTAGATCTTGCCTTCCCAAGATCGATGGTTGTGACTTAATCTTTCGTTGAGATGACTTAAATCATTTAAGTCACTCAACTTTATAAAAAAGTCGTTTTAGTCATTAAATAAAAGCCACGTTAACTTTATAAATGCAATTATAAAGTTAAGGATCTAAATAGCGTCGATCGGACACCTTCGCATGCTAGGCACTACCAATGCGGAAATACCTGTCCGAGCTACCCCAAAAACTAATACTAAGGACTCTCTCGAGAGGATGTAAGTAGATCTAGGGTGATATCTAGGGTTGTCCACTACAAACCCTAGAAGATCCACCAAGTGCCTTACAAACTTCAAGATGGTTCAAGGGAAGACACTCCACTAGTAAACTTCCAAGGGTTTTGAAGAAGGGACTTGTTCAAGAAAGACACCAAGAGAGTGCACCGCCACCACTAGAGAAGTACAACTACACTTAAAATCATCCATAAACAAAATCCAACAAGATTAAGTGAGACCACTTACTCAAGAAATGGTTTTATCCAGAAAACCCTAGCCAAGAGCATCCATGAAAGTTGAAAAGTAATCCAGAAGACATCTCCTCAAGAAGTCACTCCAATTATCCATCCATAACAAATATAGAAGAAGAAAAATAGACAAATAATTGTTCTCCACAAGTTCTAGTAATGAGCTTCAAATGAGAGGTGCTTCTCTATTTATATGAAGAGATCTAGCAACCCTCTCAATATAAAAATGATATTCTCCTAGATTTTAGCCTAAAAGAATATAAAATACCATTATCTCTTTACAAACCCTAGAGATATGGTCAAGAATGCATAAACTATGAGGTGGTTATGCCACATATACAATGAAATACCATTATCTCTTTACAAACCCTAGAAATATGGTCAAGAATACATAAACTATGAGGTGGTTATGCCACATAGACAATGAAATACCATTATCTCTTTACAAACCCTAGAGATATGGTCAAGAATATATAAACTATGAGGTGGTTATGCCACATATACAATGGTATCCATGATACATGAGTGAATGAGTCAAAAGACCCCAAAGATGCTCCCCAAATCAAGTAAACTCTCCTCAAGTGCCAAGTCGTCCTCCTCAACGTGTGGAATGACCTCCTCAAAAGTGTCCCATGCGTGGTCGAAAATTCATGATAATCTTCTCACAACGGATTTTAAAAGCACCATAACTGTGTCAATTTTTTCCTAAATTTCTATTATGATCACATTTCGTAAATCTCTTGGCCATTTTGTATCTAATGGCATTGATCTAGCGGAATTCTGGGTATTCGATCAAAAGATAATTGTTCCCGAAGCTAGCTACTCTCAAACTAGGTGCTAAAATCTTCTTAAGGTGTGCAACAAACTCTAAAAGAAGTGGGATGGCCTCCATCAAGCATGCAAGTAGCCTCCCCAACGTCCTCCAAAGGAACAAGGCTCGATAGAAGTCATCTCCTTGCTAAGTACATCATCCAAAGTAACGCCCAAGTGACCCAAAGTAGTCATCTATCCGGAGGCATGTACACAATTCCAATACAACATAAGAAGTGAGTCATGTCAAATATAAATGTTTTTAAGTAGATCACATTAAGCATCATCTTCGAACTTCATAATAACTCATAGAATTCATACAATTTTCTAGGTTTAGGTATTGGAGGGTTATCGTTAGCCCCCATTACATGTGCCAGTACCCAAGAGGAGAAGTATTTCCCAAGAAACACATCAAGGAGTATGTGTGATGATAGATGGTATGGAGTGGGGTTTAACTTCATGAATGGCATGCATAGTCATGTGAGATTATGTAAGATATTCATCCACATGAGCGCCTTTGTAATGAGGGAGCACTGATGCAATGAGTTTCCCTTTCCTCGGCACTGTTTCTTTCCAAACCCTTGATTGCCTTTTTCTTTATTCACTTAACAATTTTTGGCTTTTGACTTTTATTTAGTCCTTTTGGGATATGCATTCATTGCATAGGACTTGGGGTTATGGCCTCATAGCGAGGGGACATTTCTCTGCTTTGCTTTTCTTTGTCTTTTCTTGAACATTTCATTTTCCTTTCATTTGCTTTGCATTTTGATTTTAGCACTTTGCTCTTTTCTTTTTTCTTTTTTTATATATAGCTGCATCGACCTCAAGCATTCAAGCTCCTTCTTCTCATGGGATTATGAAGCATGAACCTATATGTGTGACATATGACCACCAACTCAAAAGTGGGGACAACAGAGATTGGGAAAGATAGAAAATGTTATGTATGGATTTGGATATGGACACACTACCCCTATCAAAGTCCCCAGTAGTACAATTCTACCCAAGAGTGACAACACTTATCTAGGAAGGTATGATGACCAACAAGGTGAAACAAGGCAAAAGGCACAAATTTAGAGCATCATGATCCATTATCCTACTGAACTGCTTGATCTCTACTTTCATGACAAGTACATAAGGCATTAACACTTAATATGAAGTATTGAAACAAGTTACCTCCTGTATGTCAAGCACCGTAATCATCAAATGAGAGTGAGCTGAGCAACATGTGGGAAGCATCATCAGTAATCTGTCTATGGAGAACCATGGATGTCATCTATGGAACTGTTGTCTGTAATGTGGATCATAGGAGAAAAAATCTCCTCTAGTTACCCCTAGATGTGAGGGAGTAACAAGGACCTCCAAGACATGTCCTTGAGGTCAAAGACCCCAAAATTCCACTTCTTTGACTCCAAACCGAAGGATTTTCAGCTTTATTCCGTCAATGTGTTTTAAGGATTTGACACAAACCAACCCTTCTAGGTCCCAAATTTTATCTTCCCCGTTCCAAAGCATCAATAAATTCATATGGTAACAATGTGGATCCATTTTGGATACAATAGGATTGTTACAAAGATTATTTCTATCCTGAAGCTAAGATTACAAGTTATAACATAACATAGTACCTAGAACAATAAGGTAAAAATTGGAAGACTGCAGCAGTTCACACAATAGGCCTCTCCTCACTTCAGCATAGATGTGAGGTAAAGGTAAGGAGTTGGAGGCAGAATATGTGAAATGTACAGCAACTGCAAAGTCAACGTGTAAATGCATATGCTACAATTCCCATCTAAAAAGGAATAGGAGTCACTCTGCACCTCTTGGAGCTAAGTTGTTTCAGGATGTTTTTGACCAGATTAAATATTTGGCCGCTAAGAAACCTCTGGCAGCCAGGTTATAATGCTTGCACCTATCTTGTTAGAAAAGAACTACAGAGCACAATGCAACATGGGGGAAAACTGCCCTAATTTTGTATCTTACCTTTTTCCTGGAAGGTTGTGATTTGGAAGGAGTTGTGATAACAACACAAAGGTAAACTCAGCATATGTTGCACAACTCAAATTATTGATGTATTGCAAAGCTGGTGTTCTGAAACTTTGTATTTTATGGACAGAATATGTAAAGGCTAAAACAGAATAATACCAGAAAATTATTATACTTATGTTCATTCAATGGTATGTGTGATAGTTAAACAACAGGTTTTTTATTAGCTGAGAAGGCATGACATTTAGTTGGAAGGAGCTATGAATCTATTTGTTCATGAACATAGAAGACAGAGAGAGATCTAGCTGATTGAATCAATTATCTAACCATTCATATATTCTACTTGATTGTGCAGGGTGTGAAAGACGAAATAATCATGGATCTTGTTGAACAATGCTCTTTTAACAAGCAACAAACAATGCAACTCATCGTTACAACTTCGTAGGGGCCATTTTCTATTGGATACTTTTTTCTTATCTGTGCAGCATAATGAATGCAGTGGCATTAGGATAGTTGTAAATCAAAGATTTTGTACCATACTAGTGAAATCGTTGTGCCAAGTATATTCCTATCTGTGCAGCTATAAAACAATTAAGTCATGGGGTTGAGTTAACCTTTTTCATTTTTCTTTTGGCCTCCAACTAATATTTCTTGTTAACTACATTTTTAAGGTATATTCCATGGCTGGGGAGTCATAATCTGGCTTCTTTCTTTGCAGTGATGAAGAGCTTCTTTGTCAGGCTCTTGCATTGAATGACGATCTACAACGTGTTCTTGGTAAACATGATGCAATTGCTTCAGGATTGTATGTTCCATCCGAAGAAATAAATGTTCCTGCACCTTCTCCAGTAAACATTAACCATGAAGAAGATGAAGCAGATGATGATGTAGAACAGCTATTTCGTCGGTAATTTCCAATCACATGAAGCGTTCACCCTCAAATATAATTGCCTGGTCCTGCACATGTGTTTGTCTTATCAATTCAGGTTTTATAGACCTTCATAGAATTTGTTGATCTAGGATGAAATGACCGTTTTATGTAGTAACTTATTCTAGGAGGAATCTAACTTTGTCAACTTCAATTGCACTTTTTTATCATTTTATCTCTATCAGCAGCTCTTAGGATTATTTTGTATTGCAAACACAGTCTGTCTTTGTACATATTTTGGTAAGCATATGGTACCTTGCAATTGATAGTTTGTACAAAAAGGGAAAATTCAGAAGTTTCCAATGTCTATATTTTGAATTTTGTGAGCTATCTCAAGTTGGACAAGGCAGGTTCAAACTTCAAATGATAATCTGATACATTTTATCATTTTTGTTTCACAGAGGTAGAGCTAAGGTTTTAGGACCATGGAATCTATACAGCAAGAAGATGCAAACTCTGTTTCACTATTGATGAAATGGTTTCCTGGTTGGATAATTCTACTCTTTTATGTTTTGTAGGTCTTCAAGAGTCCGTGCACAACATGAAGGGAAGGCCAGTGTTAGCAAGAGAAACCATTCTACTACTCAGCCACCACTAATTCCCCAACCACCAGATGTGATAAAGGCCAATGGTACTCTTGCAAAGCCTGTGCATATTGCAGATCTTCTCAGTGGTGATGGAGATGAATCACCATCTTCGAACACTCCATCAGATCCCAGCACAGGATTCTCACCTGTTTTTCGACAGGCAACTCCAAATCCATTTAACACACAGTCGATTTCTCAAGGGGTCTCCACAAGAGCAGAACCATACCCATCATCTTCCGAGTTGCAGGATCAGATTTATTCACATACAAATGGAATTTTGCCAAGTTCATACACCACGAAAGCTCAACAGAATGGAGATAAGCAATGCTTGCAGACACAAGGGCGAAGCATATTTGCAAATGAGGATGATAAGCCAGCAAGGAGTAGTATGGCAGAGCAGCAGTCAGATCTGAGATATGATTCTAAATCACACAACTTGAAAGCACAGACACCAAAAATTCGTGGCAACCTTCCACCTCCCCAACAGCATATTGATGTTCCACAGATTGAAAATAGTCATAAAGGTCCTCCATTACGTGGAAAGATTGCAATGCCTACACTTCCCCCACCTCCAGCAAGATATACTGAAAGACAGCAATTTTTTCAGCAGCAACAAGCTTTGGCATCTGTCCAATTAAATAAAGGGTTTTCTGAGGCTGCAAATAATGACTTAACAGAAACGATGCACAACCTTTAAAAAGGAACTTACCACACCTCATATGGTTCACAGCAATCTTCAACTTTCAGCAACACCAAAAAAAAATATGTCTGAAGATTTGGTTGACTTCGTCAAAGCAAACAGTAAAGGATCATCTCACATTACAGGAATTTGCAAACATCAGTTTCTTCCGTGGTTTTGATGGGTATTTAAATTTTATATTTATTCTTGTAAATTGATAGAATTAGAATTACCATGTCTACAGTATTATCTGTCTAGGTTTGATATGTCTCGCACTCTGGGTGACATTCCTTTTATGTATTTTACTATTTTGAGGTTTCTGCATTGACAATGAATCCAAAAGAGATCAGTTTAAACTCATTAAAGAGAAGCTTCCATGCAATGCTTTCCTCTCTGCAGTATCCATAAGTAATTTTGTGCTGACAACTAAGACAGCATAAATCCAAATGTGGTGGTTCGTCTAGTGAACTATAGACAAATCCCCTGGTTTGACATTCGTCTATGTATTTTACTACTTTGAGGTGTCTGCATTGGCAATGAATCCAGAAGAGATCAATTTAAACTCGCTAAAAAGAAGCTTCCATGCCATGTTTTCCTCTCTGCAATATCTTTGAAGTTATTTTGCACTGACAGCTAAAACAGCATAAATCAAAAACTAGTTGTTAATGTTACTTATGCTGAAGAGGAGTATTTTGATGTGTCTTATTGCTTAGTCTCAAGAGAAATTGGTCCAAATTGTTAAAGTCTATTTTGTATCCAGTGCTCATGTTTGCTAAATGTTAAATATCAGATCCCCTCAGCCCTCTACATTGCCATTAATGTCCCCACTAGTGGCATAATTACTGTTTTGTAGCAGCTAGGTAGTGCCAGAAAAATTGTAAGACCAGAACAAGGTGTCAATCTCACATCAGCTGTGATTAATGAGAAGATATCTTTGTTCCTTTTGGGGGTCAGAGCTGTCATATTAATATTGGAGATTTTTTGGTTGGACTCTTACTCCATCCCAGTTATAAGTGGCAACCATGTATTTTATGGATCATTAGAATGTACACACATTTCCAAGGGGTGGTTGGTTCACAGAGTATCAAGCCGCCCACCAGGATTCCATCCTTGCTATGGTCTGCCCCACCCAAATAGCATGTCTCAAGAAGCAATGAAGCTGGGTGCAAGTTCCGGGCAATTTTGCCAGAATCGTTACCCCATAGACCTCGCACTTATGATGAAGTAAGTCTGCATTATGTAGTGCAGGCGCCCCACCTTCGGGCGTGTTTCTGGAAGTAACTTCCATAAAAAATCTACTCACGTTGTATTGAAAGAAACCTGCAACCGTCTTTTTGTTATTGATAATAGATATTGAACTAGTAAGGATGCTTATCAAGAAAGGGGCATGTAACTTCAAGCAAGATTTGAACACTTCTAACCGTAAGTAGTTAAATAAAATACTAAGACTTTGTTTCTAGACTAAACTTATCATTACCCTATTTGCAGAGGATGCAAGTTACTTGAGTTCTTTATATATTTGAATGAAGTATATTTTGCTTCGTACAAATATCAAATCTATCTAGATGGTCATGGTTTTTACATTGAATGGCCCTTATTGCCTTCACCCCTAGAAACAAAATACATATCAGCGCCCAAGAAGATGCTCTCCTATTAGAATCCCCCTAAAACCTTTAGAATAGATTCCTATTTGTTTTTTTAGAATAAGCACAAACTCCTTGATAAATTAATTTTAAGCGAACCACTATAGGGCAGTCAAACCCCCCTAAAATTCCAAAGAGTGTTCTCATTCAATGCTCCCTTTTACTACCTGATTAATTTGGTTAAGTCATTTGGTATGGTTCATGCTTGTTGAAATAATTTACCCCCATAATCGTCCTATGACATATATCAAGGGTGAAGATCTCTTCAGTAGCAATTGCTTCACTATTGATTCCTTGAATCATCCTTTGCAGAGTTTCATCTTCAATCATAATGAAGCATTCTAAATCTTTCAATTTCTAGTACTCATGTGAATCAATTGAAGAGCATGCACTTGTTATCACCCACTCTGACATTGTGCAAAGCCTTCACAAGATGCTAAACTAGTGTAACATATGGAAGTAATTGCCACTATCACCTAAGCAAGTACTTCCCTCATTTTAGTGAAGGATAGAAGATCAACACAAGGGAGGCTTCCCTGGCAACCTCAAGGGATCCTATAGCAAGCTAAGGCAAGTCTATGACCGCCTATCTTGGATTCTTGATTTAGCTTGGTTAATGTTATGGGTAAGGTCAAGGTAAATTAGACAAGGCAAAGTGATTGTGTGTGTGTGAGGGATGTGACAACCAATGATGTCTATTAAGAAGTAAATAAAATGCCCCCAAACACTATCTAATAGAAGAAAAGAAAAGATTGAGACACTAGTTGAAAGAAAAGAGAAAAAGGTCGATCCACTAACTATCAAAGAGAAAAAGCTTGCTGCAATAAAACTTGGAACAAGAGATAGTAAATTTCAGCAGTAGCAAGTTTAGTAAATCAGTCTTAAACTAGCTAAGAAAGCAATAAAAGATGCTCTAAATGCCAAGTTAAAGACTAGCAATCATAATCTAGTACTCACTTGAAGGAAAGAGCATTAAACTATGCTAATTAGATGCAATACATTAAACCCTAATGGTTGAAAATGCAATTAATGCAGAAAATGATGACATTAGTTGACAATCTAAGCTAAAGATGCAATACGTTAGGATAAAAGTGATGAAAATTGCAAATGCAATGCAACCCTAAGCTAACACCAAGTTGTTGTTGAAATAATGTAACTACAAAGAGTATTCTATTTATTATTTATGTATTATTCATTAGATCAATCCCCTTTTGCGGATTGATCATGTCAGGTATTGTAAATGACCAAATCTCCTTTTGCAGATTAGTCAAACCCTAATTGTAATATGCTAAATGAGAAGTCGGCCCTCAGAATATATTAAAGTGGTTTTAACCACCCAGGAAGAGAAGTCGGCCCTGCTAGTGAAAAGACACTTTCTTTCAGCACCTATTAGATTGTATAAATAAAGGAGGCCAGTGCCTTATTTGTTCACTCACTCACTTGTTCATTAGAGTGCAAATTTGGAGCTGCAGTTGGAGAAGAAGGAAGAGAGAGAGAGGCGTATACTTGGAGAGTGCCTTTGTGCTGTGATATTGTTGTTTTTGATGTTGTATCAGCCTTGTATTGTTATTGATGATGATGTATTAGTGTTATACTAATCCATGTTGATGCAGTTGATGATGATGATGCCACTTCAACTTCTTGTTGAAGTTGATGATGATGATGCCACTTTAGCTTCTTGTTGAAGTTGATGTTGATGATGCCACTTTAGCTTCTTGCTAAAGGTGATGTTGATGATACCACTTTAGCTTCTTGTTGAAGATGATGATGATGATGTTATTTCAGCTTCAATGCTGAAGATGATGATGTTACTTTAGCCTCATGATAAAGATGTTGATGATATTACTTTAGCCTCATGCTAAAGAAGAATGATGATGTTACTCCAGCTCCATGTTGTGAATGATGATGATGAGAAAAACTTTTGATGATTTATAGATACGCCAGTCAGTGTTCCAAGATGTTGTTGATGATGTTGTCCTCTCTCTTGCCTGATGTTGTTGTAGAATACCCTGCTTGTTAAGGGGGAGTGTTGAAATAATGTAACTACAAAGAGTATTCTATTTATTATTGATGTATTATTCATTAGATCAATCCCTTTTTGCGGATTGATCATGTCGGGTATTGTAAATGACCAAATCCCTTTTTGCGGATTGGTCAAACCCTAATCGTAATATGTTAAATGAGAAGCCGGCCCCTAGAATATATTAAAGTGGTTTTAACCACCCAGGAAGAGAAGTTGGCCTTGCCAGTGAAAAGACACTTCCTTTCAGCACCTGTCGGATTGTATAACTAGAGGCCAGTGCCTCATTTGTTCATTCACTCACTTGTTTATCAGAGTGCAAGTTTGGAGTTGTAGTTGGAGAAGAAGGAAGAGAGAGAGAGGCGCATACTTGGGAGAGGACTTTCTGTATTGTTTGGTTTATTCTCGTGGCATTGTATTGGCTATCTATATTAAGGAAGTTTTTGTTGGGTTTTCTCCCCAATGAGGGTTTCCCAAGATAAATGATGTATCTCTTGTGATTGTGTATTTCTCAGTGATCCTATCTATGCTATGGTTATCTAGTGAATTGAAAAGAAACCTAATAATAGCTTAAAGCTTAACATGGTATCAGAGCTAAGCTTACGAGAGCATCTTTCACAAGAAGAAGAAAAACGTCAATGTTGTTGTACATGAAAAATAGGGCTTTTATTGAAGAAGATTTCCAGCCTCAAACCCATCTAGAAAAGTGTGCCCTAACCCAAGGGATTCTTTGGCACCTTCAGCGCACCTTTTCAGTGGGTAGATCTCCCGGAAAGTGAAACCCTAGTCTTCACCAGCATGAGAAAATCAGAAGTACCAGAAAACCAAAAGCACCAATCCAGAAATCTGTTGGTCAAGTTTGAGGGGGTAAAATTTGGATTTTCATAAATCTGACTGCACCGGCTTTCTTGCCTCAGCTCAGCACATCTATCCCCTGGATCAAAATTTCAAAATTTGAAGTTTGAAAAATTAGGGTTTCCTCATAAAACCCTAAGTTGCAGTTGCAGTTGTAGTCTCAGCATCAGTTGCAGTATTAATTGCAGTTGCAGTTGCAGTATTAGTTGAAGTATCAGTTGTAGTACCAGTTGCAGTTACCCTTGAAGTTTTTAAGAGTTGGTAATTATTATCGTTGCTACCAGATGGTGCCACTACCTGCAAATGCTATCTGAGGTATGTACCCACATATGTTTAGATTGTTAAGCTTTAAAGGGTATTTGCAGAAGGGATCTCTTGCCATAGATCCAGAAGGATCTCAAGATCCAACACATCCAGAGGAATTATGCAACCCAAGTGTGATTATTCGGATATGCATCTATTTGTTATGACATTATTTTGATCAGCATTGCATGTTGTAGCTATGACCATCATATTAACCGTTGATCAAAATTAAAGTCAAGGTATTAGATGGATTAAAGTTGAGATCATAGAGTTTATTCTCTAACCCAACCTTCTGTCAAGATAGCATATTGTCTTAGTACAATAAGATAGGTTGAAGAAAGCACTCATCATCTTGAGTGAAGAAGACTTGGAAGAAAAGCAGCACACTCATTATTGAGGACAAGGTTCCAAGTTTGATTAATTAAGTTGATAAGATTCAAAGTTGCACATGACAAGTTGATAACTAGTCTTTGAAAAGTACTATACCTAGTAGCATGTGAGCATATTGAGATAAATGTTTAACGTAATCATTTGCTTGATACAAACTAACATCTCCTCTAGGAAAAATCTCTTGTGTTAGTTCCAGGTTGCCATGGAGGAATGTTTGATCACAACACTATAAGAGTGTTAACCTCATTTCATATTGTATTTATTACTTTTGATCTTTGCTTCAGACATTTCACAAGTGATAGATCTAAAGGAGCTACTGTGATGATTATTCGTGTCTTTATTTTATCTATTATTATCAAAAGAATATTATTCTTGCTTGTTGTTTTGTTGACCTTGTTCAGGTCACGGGTGATAACCTTGAGGAAGATATAGTGAAGGTTGCAGAAGGTAACATATTAGATGAGATATGAAGTAGACTATGTACATGACCATATACATTCATGTACCAAAGAAGATGAAGAAGAAGCTATCTTTTGAGATTCAGAGTATCTCATATGAAGATTGATTATAAGGAGCATAAGGCTCCAAAGATGATCGAACATTAGCACAATAACTCATAGCAAAATTGTTCAAAGGTTAATGAAGTCAACTTGACCAGAAGTAGAACTCGTTTGAAGCCTGACTCAGTCTTTCATACTTAGACTTGGTATTCAACACCAAGTATACCCTGTAAGAGATTATGAATTCCTTGTAGACTCAGAAGAAATCGAGAGTAAGCCTGATCTTAGAAAGGATCAGATGAAGAGACAACTTCCAGGACTGGGAGTCAGAGGTCGTGAGAAGATTAGATCATAGCTTCATAAACTTCTAGGAGATATAAAATCTCTTGGGAAGATTCCCTTGTTTCAGTAACAAAGAAGGAAGTCATTCAGAAAGACTAGGATATGGATTCTTCCATGAGACTAGAAGAGAAGTCAAATATTGACTTCCAATATTGATCTATACAGATCAAACATGTTGCAGATGTACAAAGCTTGATGTGTGTCTGGAGGATTCTCCCAGCAAGAGGGAGAAGACTATGATGAGACATTTATTGGAGAAATAGTTCCAGTATTTATGAAGACAACCAGAACAACCATGATTCATATATAGTATGAGATGTAGGGGGAGCAATCCCCATATTTAAAAATTGAGTGGAAGTTGGTGCAGTACATTAGTTGGGTCATGGAAACATGACTACAATGAAAGATAGAGTTCCTCCATGAAATAAGAAGAGCTATCTTCAGTATCAGTTATTGAGCCACTCTCAATTTCAGATGAAGTTGTTGCCGTGATGGAGTAGAGGAGTTACTCCCAGACTTCAAAAGTCACAGTGAGAATGGAGCAATCATTCTCAGCTTTAGAGCAGGTGCAAGTGCAGAGTCCCAGTTCTAGAAGGAACAGTTGCAGAAAGAGGAGAGGACATACTCTCAATCAATGAGACAGACAGTGTTTTACAGAAAGCACATAGAGCTAGCACATGATTGTGCATATTGAGTTGCATCTAAACAAGTGTACCAGATTGGTACAATGTAATGAGAAAATTTGATTTGAGGATTGAAGATAGAAAGACTCATGTCTGCCAGTCGAAGGAAGCTATGTACGTGTTGAAGCAAGCTCCTAGAGTTTGATACAACAGAATTTACAGTTTCCTGAAGAGCTTGGGATTTACCAATAGTAAAGTTGATTCTAACCTTTATCTCAAGGTTATGAATGATGAGCCAGTGATGTTACTACTATATGTAGATGATGTATCCTTGACAAGATGAAGAAAAGCTCATCACATATTGCAGAAGAAGCTCGCCACAGAGTTTGATGGAAGACCTAAATGCATTATCTTTTAGGTCTTGAAGTTTGGCAGAGCACAAAGAAGATCTTCCTTAACCAAGGGCAGTATGCAGTTAAAATGAAGAGGTTTGACATGTTGAAATGCAAATCCATGTACACACCCATGAAAACGAAGTTGAAGCTCCTGGTAAATACCTCGTCAGAATTGGTTGGTGTTACTCTGTATAGACAGATTATTGGTTCAGTGATGTATCTGACAAATACTAGGCTAGATATATGTTTTTCCTTGAGTTAGTATCCGGTAGAACCCAGATGTGTTCACATTGTTGTTGCAAAACATATGATGAGATACCTTAAGGGTACGTTGAATTTTGGTCTCTATTATACTAGAGATCTTGACTTCAGACTGAGTGGTTACACTGATTCAAATTGAGTTGGAAATGTTTTTGATAGAAAGAGCACTTCAGGATGTTGTTTCAGTCTGAGGTCATCCACGATCCCATGGCAGAGTAGGAAGCAATTCAGTATTTATCCGAGCATGGCAGAAGTGGAATACATTGTTGCGCATTCTGCTAGTTGTGAAGCCATATGGCTTCAGATGTTGTTGACCGATCTATTTGATCTAGAGATGGAAGCCACCGTGATTCTATGTGATAACCAAGTTGTATAAAAATGATGGAGAACCATGTGTTCCATGATGAGTCGAAGCACATAGAGATTCGGTATCACTTCACCCATGATATGATGCAGAGAGGATCTATAAAACTCCAATATGTTGAAATAGATGAATAGTTTGCAGATGTGTTAACCAATCCTCTGTCTCGTGTAAAGTTTGAGAACTTTCGAGACAAGCTTTGTATAGTCCTAAAGGACCTCCCTTGAAAGGGGGAGTAGTGTTGATGATACTATGGTATCCTGATCAGTAGTGGTAGCTCCGTTAGGATTTTTATAATCCGAGGGAATCTTATGATTCCTGGGCAAATCCTGAAGGTTCGATAAGGATGGTCTGTCAGAGTATCACATGGTAGCTCCGTTAGGATTTTATATCTTAGGGAATCTTACGATTCCTAGGAAGCTCCTTAGGGACTGTCAGAGTACCACAAAATGTGATGTGCCATCTTAATTGTTGTGATGATGTGCCAGCTTAATTGTTGTGATGATGTGTCAGCCTCGTGTTGTGATGATATGTCAGCCTTGTGTTGTGATGATGTGTCATCCTCGTGCTGTGATGATGTGCCAGCTTAAGTGTTGTGATGCCAGCCTCGTGTTGATGACATGCCAGCCTCGTGCTGTGATGATGTGGCAACCTCGTGTTGTGATGATGTGTCAGCCTCATGCCGTGATGTCATCTTCGTACTGATGATATTGTGTAGCCAGCTTCGTGTTGTGATGCCAGCCTCGTGTTGAAGACTCTCAGCCTAGTTTTGATGTTGATGATGCTCCAACCTTCGTGCTGTGATGATGTGCCAGCCTCGTGCTAATGACATGCCAGCCTTGTGTTGTGATAATGTGCCAACCTCGTGTTGTGATGATGTGCCAACCTCGTGTTGTGATGTCAGCTTCGTGTTGATGGTATTGTGTAGCTAGCTTCGTGTTGTGATGTCAGCTTCGTGTTGAAGACTCTCAGCCTAGTGTTGATGTTGATGATGCTCCAGCCTTCATGTTGTGATGTTGTTGATGATGCTCCAACCTTTGTGTTGTGATATTATTGTTTGTGATGTTGCATCAACCTTGTGTTGTTATTGATGATGATATATTAGTGTTATACTAATCCATGTTGATGCAGTTGATGATGATGATGCCACTTCATCTTCTTGCTGAAGTTGATGATGATGATGCCACTTCAACTTCTTGTTGAAGTTGATGTTGATGATGCCACTTTAGCTTCTTGCTAAAGATGATGTTGATGATGCCACTTTAGCTTCTTGTTGAAGATGATGATGATGATGTTATCTCAACTTCAATGCTGAAGATGATGATGTTACTTTAGCCTCATGCTAAAGATGTTGATGATGTTACTTTAGCCTCATGCTAAAGAAGAATGATGATGCTACTCCAGCTCCATGCTGTGAATGATGATGATGAGAAAAACTTCTGATGATTTATAGATACGTCAGTCAGTGTTCCAAGATGTTTTTGATGATGTTTCCCTCTCTCTTGCCTGATGTTGTTGTAGAATACTCTTCTTGTTAAGGGGGAGTGTTGAAATAATGTAACTACAAAGAGTATTATATTTATTATTGATGTATTAGTCATTAGATCAATCCCCTTTTGTGGATTGGTCAAACCCTAATCATAATATGCTAAATGAGAAGTTGGCCCCCATAATATATTAAAGTGGTTTTAACCACCCAGGAAGAGAAGTCGGCCCTGCCAGTGAAAAGACACTTCCTTTCAGTACCTGCCTGATTGTATAAATAAAGGAGGCCAGTGCCTCATTTGTTCACTCACTCACTTGTTCATCATAGCGCAAGTTTGGAGCTGCAGTTGGAGAAGATGGAAGAGAGAGAGAGGCGCATACTTGGGAGAGGACTTTCTGTATTGTTTGGTTTATTCTCTTGGCATTGTATTGGTTATTTATATTAAGGAAGTTTTTGTTGGTTTTTCTCCCCCGTGAGGGTTTCCCAGGATAAATGATGTGTCTCTTGTGATTGTGTATTTCTCAGTGATCCTATCTATGCTATGGTTATCTAGTGAATTGAAAAGAAACCTAATAATAGCTTAAACCTTAACAGTTGTTTGGGACAGAGAAGCTAAACTAAGGCCTGCAATCACTTGTAGCAAGAGAATGATTAGTGCCTTCTTTAATTCCTTGGGAATATGGAGTCGATGCAACAACTTGAAAGGATGCTAAAAGCAAAGGAAGACTTGAATATTAAACCCTAGGATTATCCAATCATATGCCTAGGTCAAACCTTCTAGGAAAACAAAACCCTAGACTTTATCCACTCATAAACCCCAAGTGTTTTCCTACTTCTAGAGTGTCTAGTACAAGATCAAGTGGAACTTGGTCAAACCCTAGAGTTTATCCCCTCAAACCCTAGATTTCAACCTCGAAGACAAGATTAGGGGGATGTCCACCCACAATCCCTCGTCTTGACCTTGTATGCTTCAACAAAATTAAGATGGATAAAACAAGGGAAGAGGATGACCAATTACAATCCTTCCCCAGGGTTTCTAGCAAAACATTATCCAAGGAAACAAGATAATATGCAACTTATCACCACTTTGATAGAGAATTCACTTAAATACCATGAACAAAACATAAATACTTGGAAAAGACCACTTACTAGACCAAGTCGTTATGCATGAGGAAACCCTAGTTTCATGAAATATCCACCAAAACAAGAAAAGCATCCACTAGATCAATCTTCCAAAGGTGTGGATAAGTACTATGTTATGAAGAGAGAGAAAAAAAGGCAAGTAATGATGTTTCTCCATGAGTGTGTGTTGTGATTTGACAAATGAGGAGCACTAGCCTTCTTATGTGGAAACCCTGACGCTATAAACCCTCAAAGCCCCTAAAACAATACAACATCCATGATACAAGGTGGATAGGTCATGGTCGACCCCCAAAATAGCCTCAAACATAAAGATACAATGATAATACATCAAAATGTCCCCTCAAAAGGTGATATGTGTGGGTGTAGAAGCCTCTAAAGGCTAATGATGTCATGCTCTAAAGGTGAAAAGGTGCCTTCAAAGGCCATGTCTCTCCATGAAAAGGTGCAGGCATCATCAAAGGTCACATCTCTCACACCAAGGGTCATGTCTCATCACCATCAAGTGCCAACTCATCATCAACAAGGATTCTCCTATGCTAGGTTAGTGCATCAAGCACCAAGCACGATGTCATCATAACAAATGCAACACCAAAGGGCTAGGGTGTGAAGAGGGATCCATAACCTCTCTAAAGAGGGATCTAGGTGAAGAGGGATCCATAACCTCTCTAAAGAGGTGTGACTTCATCTCCAAGTGCAACATTATCCAATCAAACCCCAATATTCTCAAGGGTGCTCTATCCAACCTGTGGAGCCTCCTTCCCTCGCAATGGCCCATCTAGTTATATATGCAATATATGTGTTCATATGTCCAATGTCCAAGGTCCAAGCGGTGTGAGGAGTGCCCCATTGTATGTACAATCATCAAAAGGTGTAATGCTCTACATAAAGTGTGCAAGGTCCTCCAATTAATGCTCAACGTCTTGGGTATCATCATGAAAATGTCCTCCAAGAACCATGTCAAGAGTGCATCAAGATCAAACAAGGTCAACAAAGTCAAGTGAGACCAACCATCACAAGATACCATAGTCATTAGGATCATACAAAGTAAGACATTACTTAATACAGAAGTCATGTAAGCAATTCACCCATGTATCTTCTTCAAACTTCACATTAGCTTAAGAACTTATGTAATTTTCCAATGGTAGGTATGGAGGACCATCAAAAGACCCTATTAGGTGTGTTGGTACTCAAGTAGAGTAGTTCCCGAAAAACCCTTCAAAGTGTAAGTATAAGTGAATGAGGTGGAAGGGGTTTACTTCATGGTTATAGAATCATTGACATGCAAGGACACATGGGGGTTCATCTCCATGAGTACCTTTGTCGAGGGAACACTTGTTGCTTGTTATTCCCTTTCCTTGATAGTGTGTGTATTCCAAACCCCTTTCTTCCCTTTTGATATTCTTTCATTGCTTTGCAAGTTCCCGTTTTCATGTTTCAAGCATTCATTATTTCTCTTGTTGGGATAAAGTCCCTTTAATTGATATGCATTCAGTGCATTAGGACTAGGGGCAATCGCCTCATAGCGAGGGGGTTAGAGCTCAAGGTGAACTCTAGCTTTTGAATTGGTTATTTATATACCATTATTCTTTCTTTCAAAACATGCTTTCTTTTTTATTCTTTAGTAGTTGCATCAACCTCGACGTTCTATCCCTTCTCATAGGAAGATCATGAAGGCACATGCCTTTTTGGTGTACATGTAACAATCGTTCGAGAAGATAAGTACATTGCAGAAGGCCCCAAGATGAAAAGTGATAAGTGTGGAAAGGAGTGGTACGTTACCCCTATCAAAGCCTCTAGAAGTACCCATTTCCCAAAGAGTGACAACACTGGACTAGGGCACATAAGATGGCCACCAAGGTGAAACAAGGAAAAAGGAATAACTTCCAAGCAAACATGATCCATTGTCTGACTTCAACCCATGATCCTCACCTAAATGCCTTGTGCATTAAATATGGCACTTTATATGAAACAATGACTAAGAGTACCTCATGTGTGTCAGGTCACCATCCTCGAATGAACCATGTTGATCTAGTGAAATGGACTGAGATTGTGCAATTATGAGGGGGGAGGCATCTAAAGGGATGTTGGCAATGGAGAATATGTATCGTCATCGTCATCGGTATCACTATCTTCATTGCAAGCCATGAGACATGATCATGATCTTCTCTAGTTACCCCTAGGTGAGAGGGGGTAACATTTGGCTCCAACATGGATACATGTGCTCACCGTAGAGCACATGAGAACCTCAACATATTTGGGACTCCAAGACCTACAACCTACATCACTTTGAGGTTTCTACTACATTCTAACATAAGACCATTAGCGATAAAATACAAGGGTATGTTATCCACCTTGGTTTATGAAATATATAAAATCAATGCGAGAAAGAAAAATTTCCATTTTCATCAATATATATATATATATATATATATATATATATATAAATTCTCTAAACTAACATGGATGCATGAGTAAATCAATGAGAAATATGAATAAAGGAAATAGAATCAAATGCAAGCACACAACAGGACCTACTCTAACATATTCTACTCTAAACATAAGAAGTCAGGTTCCTTTGGCATAATAGGGTTTGAGAAGGGATCCATCAATGGGTAATGGAAATTTCCTTCCCTCGGGTGTAGATAAGTAAAAGGAACCAGGTTTAGAATTCTTCTCAATCTTCTAAGGGCCATACCATAAGCAATCATATTCCTTGCGCATATTTGGCTTTCCCTTTCTCTTGTCCCACATAAGTACTAATGTTTCTTGTTGAAATTATTTCGTCCTTACTTTAGGATCAACTATTCCTTTATCATCTTGAGTATTCTTCCCTTGATCAAAAGTAGGAGGATGGTATTTGTATATTGAAGGAGGACGACCCCATCCCTTGGAGTGAGGTCATCAGGAATTTGATTGAGTAAATTCTCAAATCTCATGTCAAATTCTTTCACCAATTCATTTTCCTTCTTCTTTGCTTCATTAAATTGCACCAACAACAACCTAGGATCCCTCTTGGTTCCCCATCTCTTCATGAAGGCACTATGAAAGGCTTCCCAAGTTTTAATACTCTTATCAAGAAGGTTATTATAGCATCTCCTAACACCTTCAACTAAAGAAGCAACAAACAATTCCATAACCACATCTTCATCATCATTATTGAGAGGGTGATTTTGAAAGAACATATAAAAGGCATCAACATGTTCTTCAATGGATATGAAATTATTACTAGAAAACATAGGCAACCACTTATCAAATTTGTTGGGCATAGCATGGGGATATCCTTGTATCCTAGTCATATCTAAAGGCTTGAAAACATTGGTAAGCCATGGTGGTGAATCCATTGGAAATAAAGGAAGTCTTCCACCAAATAAGGAATTAACTATAGGAGAGTTGTGAGGAGGCCTTCTCTTGTAGGTTTTGGAGGGATTAGCAAACCTCATATTAGGCTCTTGATTAGTGTTTTCAAAACTTTGGTTTAGTGGAGTTGCCAGATGATCTTGTTAGACAATGCTCATGAAAGTAAAGGGATTCTACCCTCAGTGGAGTCGCCAAGTAAGCTATCAGAGTAAGGCTTTGGAGTAAGATTACCAAGAATCTGTCATTGGAAGAATGACTCAATTCTCCTCATCAACGATGCCAAAATGTTATAACCCAATATAGCACTTATGCAATGCCTTCACAAGATGCTAAACTAGTGTAACATATGGAAGTACTTTCCACTTTCACCTAAGCAAGTACTTCTCTCGTTTTAGTGAATGATAGAAGATCCAACACAAGGGAGGTTTCCCTAGCAACCTTAAGGAATCCTATATCAAGCTAAGGAAAATATACAACCCCCTATCTTGGATGCTTGATTTAGCTAGGTTAATGTTATGGGAAAGGTCAAGGTAAATTAGACAAGGAAAAGTGATTGTGTGTGAGAGGGATGTCACTGTTAAGTTTTTACTGTATTTATAAGGTTATTTCCAACTTTCATGAGCATTCAATGCATTTCCAAAACAACAATATAAAGAAGATCATTGAAAGAAACACAATCACAGGGTACGCAACATTTTATCCTGGGAAACCATCATGGGGGAGAAAACCCAACAAAACTTCCTCAATAATAGATTGACAATACAATGCCAAGACTAAGACCAAAACACCAAAGATAGACCAAGACCAAGCATGCACCTCTCTTCTCATTCGTCGGACTTCTTCCAGCAACTACAACTGCCTTCAAGGTATGCGCACTAGATGAGTGAGTGAGTGTGTGTAAATGAGGCACCATCCTCACATATAAATACAATTTGAGGTGTTGCTAGGGTTGTGTCTCTTCACTTGGTGGGGTCGACTTCTCCTAAAAGTGGTTAAAACCACTTTATAATTACTAAGAGAAAAATTTACAAATACCACCAATCAAATACAGCTTGATCAATCCACAAAACGGGATTTGATCTTACACAAGACCTGACTTGATCAATCTTCAAAAGGGGATTTGATCTATACAATAATAACTCAAATATAATTAGAATATTCTTCGAAGTTACAATATTTCAACACTCCCCCTTAACGAGAAGGGTATTCTACTAACATGACTCAATACAACATCGTCAAGAGAAGGAGAGTGCAACATCATCATCAGCATCTGGAACATTGATTGGCACATCTATAAATCATCGAAAGTTTTTCTCATCATCAATATCATCATCGTTTATAGCATGGAGTTGGAGTAACATTATCATCATGAAGTTGGAACATCAACATCAATTGCACGAAGATGGAACAAAAATATCATCAACAACACGAAGCTGGAACAACATCATCAACAACACGACGCTGGAACAACATCATCAACAACACGAAGCTGGAACATCATCATCAACATGTGGCAACAGAATCAGGCAAGTGCATCAACAACAAAATTTGTGGTACTCTCACAGACCATCCTTACCGAACCTTCTGGATCTGCCTAGGAATAATAATATTCCCTAGGATATAAAATCCTAAAAATCTACCATGTGGTACTCTAAAAGATTGTCCTTACCGGACCTTCGGGATCTGCCCAAGAATCATAAGATTCTCTAGGATATCAAATCCTAACTGAACTACCACAACTGACCACAACTGGCATATACATGCACAGGTGCTCTGACAGGACGTCCTTACCGGACCTTCGAGATCTTCCCAGGGATGATCAATACCCTAGGATATAAAATCCTAATGGAGCTACATGTTGTTGGTCAGGATACCATAGTATCATCAACATCACTACCCCTTTCAATGGATGTCCTTTCATACTATACCAAGCTTGTCTCGAAAGTACTCAAACTTCACACGATACAGAGGCTTGGTCAACACATATGCAACTTGCTCATTTGTGCCAACATATTGGAGCTTTACAACTCTCCTCTGCACCATATCACGAATGTAGTGATACTGGATCTCTATGTGTTTTGTCTTATCGTGGAACAATGGGTTCTCCGTCATTTTTATACAGCTCTGGTTATCACATAGAATCAAGGTGGATTCCATATTTAGATCGAACAAACCTGTCAACAACTTCCAAATCCATATGCTTCACAACTGGTGGAACATGTTGCAATGTCCTCTGCTTCTGTCGTGTTGAGAGCAATACTGGATTGCTTCCTACTTTGCCATGAAGTCATGGCTGACCCCAAGCTGAAACAACATCCTGAAGTGCTCTTTCTATCTGAAGCACTTCCAGTCCAATCTGAATCAATATAACCATACAGTCTGAAGTCATGATCTCCAGTATAACAAAGACCATAATCCAATGTACCCTTAAGTTATCTCATCACATGCTTTGCAGCTACAAGGTGAACACGTTTGGGCTCCACCAGATACTGACTCAAGGTGTTCACAAAAAATCATATGTTTGGCCTGGTATTCATTAGATACATGAACAAACCAATAATTTTTCTATATAGAGTAGCATCAACCAACTCTAACGAAGTATCAACCAAGAGCTTCAAATTTGTTTCCATGGGTGTGGTCATGGATTTACATTCCAACATGTCAAATCTCTTTAGTATTTAAACTACATTCTTCCCTTGGTTAAGGAATATCTTCTTTGGGCTCTTCCAAACTTCAAGACCTAAGAAATAATGCATCGAGCCTAGGTCTTTCATCTCAAATTCTGCAACAAGATTCTTCTTGCAATCTGTGATGAGCTTTTCTTCTCCTGTCGAGAATAAATCATCCACATGTAGTAGCAATATAACTGGCGCATCATTCATAACCTTGAATTAAAGGTTAGGATCATTTTTACTCTTGGTAAAGCCCAAACTTTTCAGGAAACTATCAATTATTCCATACCAAGCTCTAGGAGCTTGCTTCAACCCGTACAGAGCTTTCTTCAACCTGCATACATGAGTCTTTATATCTTCAACTTCAAACCCTTGTGGTTGTTCTATATACACTTCTTCTTCAATAACACCATTTAAGAAAGTTTTTTTCACATCCATCTGGTGCAACTTCCACTTCATTTTGGCTTCAAGAGCTACGATGGTTCTGATAGAAGTGTATCTAGATACATGAGAAAATGTTTCTTCGTAGTCAATACCTTCCTTTTGAGAAAATCCACGAGCCACAAATCTTGCCTTATGTTTTTCAATACTTTTGTATGTTGCATGTTTTATTTTGTATATCCATTTGGAAGATACCACATCTTTGTTCTTTGGTATGGGAACTACTTCCCATACATCATTCTTCATAATGGACTGGTATTCTTATGTCATGGCATCCATCCATTCTTTCTTCTGAATAGCTTCTTCAAAGCAAGTAAGTTCCTTCTCTATGAGATCACACATCAAGGTCATATAGTTGGAGAATAGCTTAGGCTTCTTGCTTTGTCTCATGGTTCCTTCTGGGGTACCATACTTCTCTACATCTTGAATAAGTTTTTTTTCCCAAGCTTCCTTTCTCTTGTGATGATAATCATATGGGGAGGTTCTTGAGATTCTATCATATCATGATATTCTGGAATCTCATCATCATGGGTAACTGCAACTTCCTTTACAGGTTCTGCAACTCTATGAGCTACGGGTTCTTCTTCATATAGTTCTTCAAGATGGAATTTTCTTGATCTCTTCAGTGTTGCATCTTCATCAAAGGTTACATCTATGTTCCCTCATAGTGTCCAACAAATATTCCCTTCTTTTCTGAAGGATCCAACTTAGTTCTATTTTCTGTCGGAATGTGTACAAATATTGGACAGCCAAATATTTTAAGATGGCTTACTCATGACTTCTTTCCGGTGAACATTTCTTCGGGGGTTTTGAATCCAAGTGCACTATGGGATAATTTGTTTTGGACATATATTGTTCTTTTTTCTCTAGCCGTGTTATCATGCAATTTGTACTTTCCCAAGAGCCAAAGGAAAGTGAACATTAAATTGGTGTAACAGGAGGTTGTCCTATCACTGTCACCTAAACAAGACACCTCTTTCTCTTTAGGAGTAGTACCCCAGGGGAGACGTCCCCAGTGACCTGGGGGTTTGAGAAGGCTAAGGTAGAAGTATCAAGAAAGTCCCACCCCTCTCACATGTCACTCTGATCAAAGTTCCAAAGGTTTTAATGAGATGAAGCAAAGTAATATTTAAGTGTACCTGCCTAGAACAAGACAACAAGAGAAATATTATTTGCAAGTGCCATATGATGTTAGTGCTTCATAAAACCATAGACTTTGATAAAAAGAACAATTTGATATAAAAGTTGAAGCAACTAAATTATTTATAACAACAATGTATATATAGCAACAACTTCACAATTATACCTCATTAAAGCTTCAAAAATGACCAAAAATGATAACACAAACTTGACAAAATGATAGTACTTGTCAGAAGCAATGATGGCAATGTATAATCAGCTTTAAAACTTTATTTTAAGATGAATTTGTTGTTGTTATAGATGGTTGTAGCAATATTTTGCAACAACAACAAATTAGTTAGTAGGTTAGTCTAATCTAATGTTAGAAATAGTTAGTAAAGGTCCTAAAGTAGATGGTTTAAGAGTTGTTTTGGTCGATCAATCACTTGCAAGGTATGAACTAGTGCCTTTTAGGGTAAATGTAGTCAATATTGCAGTGGAAATTCTTAGAGGGAAACAAAAATTGATAATAGGTGAGCTAAATGAAGAGGGAGGATAATTGAGGTGTTAGTAACCTAAGGCCTCAATATCCAAAACCCTAGAAGGAAAATATGCTAGGACGTAGGTAACCCTAGGCCCTAGCAATTTCCTTCTTCTTTAGGTCAAGCTTGAAATAAATGTATGAAGCTTAATGAAGCAATGATACTAGAGTGCTACTAAGGTAGGGCTCTAGTATATCCTTAAAGGGAGGTGTCTTCTAGCAAAATCAAGTAGGTGAAGAGTTATAAAGAAAAGGACAATAACATATATTTTTTTCCTAGGGTTTCACACTAGAAATTGCATAATATTATAAATGAACAAGTAAATGCACCATAACCATTCAAAATAAAGAAGGATTGCAGATTTCTACTTACTTCATCAAGAATAATCTAGCCACAAACCCTAGTTGAAGACTTTCCACCATGAAAATGCAAAAATACACCAAGATAAGCTTCCTTCAAGAGTTGTGCACCACTTATTTTAGCCAATAAGCCTTAAATGGGGCCGAATTTCAGACCTTACACTTGTGTGAGTGAAACATGATGAAAAAATGAGAGTCTTAACTCTCTATTTATACAATATCATTGACCTTTAATTACATTTTAGGTCAAAAAAGGTCGACATGGCCAATTTACATCAAAAATCTAGTTTTACATAAAATTTTCAATTAAAACCCTAATTTTGTCTTTAGGGATCACATCATGCCCCTCCTAGGGTGACGTTAGGCCCCTTCATGGAATGTTAGGACTCCAAAGTGAAATGTTAGGGCTCAAAACCCCTTAGAAATAGCCACACATTCCAACCAAGTTGTCATCATGCCAACACCCTAACTGGATGACGTCAAGGCTCATAATGATGATGTCAGGGGCCTTCAAGGACCAACTTCATGGTGGGAGGGAAAGACCCCCCTAGGTCCAGGCCTGCCAAAGTGCCTCTGGTGGAACGTCCTCCCTTTTCTCTGGTGCAAGCCTCGAGTATCCCTCTGCCCCTGGCTGGGGTCGCAGCATCCATCTGGTGGGATTTTAGCCCCATGGAAGTCCGAACTAATCATCTCCCCGTATGTACATGTTCTTCAAGCATGGTCTTGCAGAAACAACAAGTACTCCCTCCATGGGATCATAAGTCACAAGGATCATAGCAATATCAATCACATCTAATAATCAAGTTACCCAAACATGTGCATCAAACCCCCCTTTACCCATACAAATGCTCAAAGACGTTATGTTATTTAACAATCCAGGTTTGGAGAGGGTCTCAGGATGTCCTATTGGGCTAATCCTCCTTAGGTGTGTGGTGTTTCCCAGGTGAAGACTAATCTAATTCATTTAAATGTATGAGATGGTGCAAGGAATGTTTGGGCAAGGGGTGCAGTGATGACATGGAAATGTATGTCTTACCTATGGGTGCCTCTGTAGAGGGTGGGTTGCACCTTGTCATGGATTCCATTGTTTTCCCAACCCATTCAATGCCCTTTTACTCTTTGTCTTATTGCTTTTTATTTCAAGATTATAGTTGAAGGACACTGCCCTTGCATAGTGACTAATGGTGACAGCGTTACCCACAAGCATTTTGTGGAGATGAGAAGGTTGGCTCGTGATGAGACCCCCTTTCTCTTGGCTATTCCACCAAGAGCCACTACCCTGGCTTGGTGACCAGATGAATAGTAGTGTCATACTACTACATTCTCATGGACCTAATAGGTCAACTGATGATGAAACCTCATATCCACCAACTAGGCCTTGAGTTTTAATTTATTTTTCAAGTCCCCTTTTCTTGTTGAAAAGCCTTTTATTTCTTTCTCAGGAATCCCTGGGCGAAGCATCTCAAGGTTTCATCTTGGATTTTAACTTTTTCCAGCTACTTTTACCCTCTGGGCCTTTAGCCCCTTCTTCCTACAAGGCAAGGTACAACCCTTACTAGCTTGGAAAACCCAATGCCTGAACCAATGTAGGGGATGGATGAGAGGGATAATGATGAAAAGTGGTAAGTATGGAAGGAATGAAGGATGATATTTCATAGACCCGCCTAGTGGAAACTCATCCCTAAGGGAACCAACTTACTAGGGGACTTTGTCATCCCCCGAGGTATGGACAAGTTAAAAGGCATAATTTCCAAGCAAATGTCATGAAACAAAAGAGAATTCAACACACATATTCAAATGTTTTGAGAATCAAAGTGACAAATACCATGATACCCGGACTCATTACCTCATGGAGCAAGACCCACTGCTACTTCAAAACCAGGCCGATGGGATGGATGTTGTTGTTGCTGATAGATAGGAGGCGTTGAAGAAAATATGGGCCCTCCAGGGCCAAACTCAATTCATACGGCTCCTTATGATATTCTTTATGAAATAAGGAGGGCTCTCCCTCCCTCTCATTGAGGATGCCATGCATGCCCTATCTTGGCCTTTGAAATTGTCTTGACTTGGTGAGATCTAAAGGATGACCTTTTACTACCATCTACTTCCCCAAAGTGGGGTTATACTAATAATTGAGAGTGAGGGTGTGACGTCAACTTCTTTACTCAAGTATCCTAGGTTTGTTTCACATTTAATGACATACCAATGTTACTCTCTCATGGGAAACTATAAAGGCCCTATCATTGGAAACTCTCTCAATGTATCACCATATAATTGAAACATGTACACCGATCCTTTGCAAAGAATAATATGGAATCAAACCCTCACCCGCGTAGGACCTAATATAGACGTTACAAAATTTACTATGCAGTGGTATAATAGGCCAAGATTTTAGTCCTTTTCTATTCAATGAAAATAACAGGGGGCGAAGTCATAGATTTTTGTCATAACTTAGTAAAAAATAGTTTTGCTTACTGAAATTGCAAATATTAAATATGTATATTGTATGATCTATGTGTAGTAATGGATTTTGATGTTGTCAAATCCATCTATGTGATCATAACGTGCAATTTTAGTTGATTTGCTAGTAAATTTTAACAAAAATTGGATTGTTGAATTCAAATGACTATAGCTTTTTGTTAATACATCAGATACTCATGATACCACTTAAATGTTATGTGGACATATCTTTTAATGTGATTCAATATTGAACACTCTTAATAATAATGGCTCAATTTAAGTTTTTCATTAAGAATCAACATTGTGTAGTTTAAACTTTAAAGGCAAACCATTTGTAATACAACTTTTGTCCCACTTTTATGAGAGGATTACAATAATTTACCATGTACTTATCACTATCATCCTATCACTATCACATATAATAGCTCCATGGAGTAGGTGTAAGGCACTCTTTGAACTAATACATACATAACAAAGTTGAGTATAATTAATTTAATTTCATCTAGAGTCTCATTAAACCCAATAGCAATCATTATAAAATTATTTTTAGATGGAAATACATCAATTTGTTGAGGTCAAAATCCAAGTACATCTCACACAAACATAATTTTGAAAAGTTGTGGCAATCAATAATTGCAACAAGATTTGGAAAGCATAAACAAAAACATCGGCCATGATTTTCTATCATGGGAATAATCTAGAGCCATTTTTTATAAGTAGGTTTTTAAATTTGACATCACCCAATTTAAAGAAAAAATAAACCCATCTCAAAATCAAATATGATTATTCTTTTACAATCACAACTTTCTCGATCCAAGAAAATGATAGATTCAAAGCATCATGAGCATTCATTACACTTACAACATCATGAAGAAGAACATCTCATGATTTTAGAAGTGGTGTTATATTCTTTTATCTACTAACAAGATGCATGATTCACCAACCAAGACTTGTAGAACCTACTCATCTCATAGTTTTTCCTGGTCTTATGTGTGAATTTCTCTTTGTGCTATTGCTAGTATAACCACTTAAAAAGAAGTTCATCTTCACAAGATTATCTCAACCATGACTAAATTTATATTGGTAACATTTCCAAAGTGTTGGTTCCACCAACATTAATCAAACAAATGGACTATATTGTGCAGATCAACAATCAACAAGTGATATTTAGTAACAAAATGAAAATAAAGTAGGTTTGATTGACCTCTACTTTGCATTATATCTAAGTACTTAATAGCATGAGTGGTTAAGGTGATTGTAACTACCACCTAACCATCTATTTGTTGAGTTAATAGAAGTTATGGCATTTTTATATCCATATACCAATGATTCAGTGATTTGTTTAAAGTTTTAATATAAACCTTGGTAACGCATAGGTTTATGATACTCCACAATGCATACATATTAGATTTTAATAATAATAATAATAATAATAATAATACATGTGTAGAAATTTAATTACAAAAAATAACAACTTAAAATAAAATATATGAAAGAGTGAGCTTTTATTTTTAAACAAAGAATATATCGTTTCAATTTTTATAACTAATATATTTAAATTTAGAAAAAAAAATTAAAAATTAAAAAAAAAACAATTTCATAATTTATATTAAACATTACATGCATAGTATATAAAGTAAATCAAAATGTGGGTTCTACAAGAAAGAAGACAAATGTCAAAATGGGTGATAATGACGAATCGCAAGAAGATGGTACTAGCTATAGAGATGAAGTCAACAACATAAGGCACCGTATCATTAATGTTAAGAAGGGTAAAAAAGAATCGAGGGACAAAACCAAAAAACTAATAGAAGATACACAAAAAGTATCGGAGGATAGAATTGACCAACTAATAGAAGATTTTAAAAATTTATGGTTAGACCTAATAAGAATGAGAAACGATGACAAGGATGAAGCATCAAAGATAGTTAATGCTCATATAGAAATGATTGACCAAATAATGAAAAGGGTAGATGCATTAATAGTGCAACCCTTGACCTACCAAAAACCACCAACAAGCCCAAATTACTTGTCAAACATAAGTCACCATAGGTATCAAGATGGGATTTGTTATCTAAATAAAATTGAAATAGAAATAGATAAATACGATGGACAAGACAATAGGAAGGCTATCATGTGGGATAATACGATCAAGGGAATTATTTCTATGAGTACACCTAATAATGATTTAGAAAAGATATTGATTGCATCATTACACTTAGAAGGTGATGCTTACAATTGGTTCACATGGTGGTCAAAGAAAACTAGTGGTTTCTTAGTAAATTGACAAATATTCACAAAAGATCTTCTTAATTAATTTCATGACAATGAAGAAAACGACACCTTTACCAGATTCACCCATTTATGCCAAATGGGGAAAGTTAACAAATATACCCATGAATGTGAAGTCTTAGCAACTATATTTTCTAATCATATCGATGACCAACTGTTGAAAATATATATTGCATGATTAAAAATCATTATACATATTGAGATTAGGCTATCAAAACCTTGGAATTCGGTTGAAGCTGGAAGCTTGGCCAATATGATTGAAAGGAAGCTCATTAGTCAAAAAAGGGTAGCCTTTGAACCACCAGAGAAGACAAGAAGTTACAATCCACCAAGACATTACAATGATACTAATATCACCACTTAGAGAGGAACACAAAAAAGGAAAATAATTGTCATGGATGTGGTAAGTGGATTTTGGGACATCAATGTCAAGACTATTACTACACTATTTGAAAATAATGGACATGTCAAGCAAAAATAATCGACCCAATAAATGAAATTGTTATCGGATACCTTTTAGAATCTAACAATGACGAAGCAATGCCAAAATAATCATTAGCATCAATCTCATGCACCCAAAAAAATAAGAATAAAGAAAAAGTGTCTCAAAATAAACTAGTACCCAAATAGAACAAACACAAGAACCAATTAMRAAAGATATCCCACCTCATCTAAGCAAAATTGATAAGATCCAAGAAGGCCTACGAAAAGAAAAAGAAWAAAATATGCATTTCCACTTGCAACCATGATGGAAAAATTACAACCTAAGACCCTGAAACTCAAAGGAATCATTAAAAATAGAAATGTGATGATATTAATAGATTCYRATAGTTCTCATAACTATGTAGACATTGATTTCACTAAGCRATTAAACCTTTTTGTATACTTGACCAAGGACCTTACAAATATGATCATTGATGAACATAAGTTGAAGGAAGTAGGAAGATGTCATAAAATATTTGTACAAATAGAGGATTTGGAACTACAAACAAGGTTCTATGCTCTACCACTCAATGAGATGGATATGGCATTAGGTGTGAATGGTTGATTCAATTGGGCACTTATACCACCAACCTTGAAGAACTATCCATGGAATTTAACTGGCAAGAACATGATTATAAATTATATGGGTTTGAAAATTCCACTCCTAAGAAAAGTGATTTACAACTGATAAAAAGGGGACAAGAAACACAAACAAACATACAATATGGAAGTAAGGAAAAACAAAAAATCAATTAAGACTTATAGCCTTAATACTGGAATAACTACTATGTTTGGGTTTGAGATATGACATTGATCTCCAACACTAATGGTAATAATCGATTATGACATTGAAAATTCTTGTAAATTATAAAAAATTGCTCCTTTTTTTTTCTCTTTTTTGACCCTAATGGGCATTGAACAAGTAACATCCCTCTTAGACATTGAAATATCAACGCCTATCATCATAAGATCAATGAAAAAATGAAAAATGACTTGAAATCAATGTTACAACTATATACTATTTGCATATATTATACAACTATATAATATTACACACGCCCACCCACCCACACACACATACATATATAACACCAAATCATGTTTGCACCATAAAAAACATCTTTCGAGCTCCATTGCACATGAATCAAACATGTCCTAGCCCATGACCACAACCTCTGCATTGAGCATCAGATAAATGATTTATGTGTAGTGTAGTCAAAGCATTAGAGAATACCACCACCTGTAGAGAAGAGATGATAGAGGAGATAGGACAATGGGGACTATGTTGAATTGCAAAGGACAAATGGCACCTAATGAGGTGAGTAAACCAATCATCAAGCCTAGAATTTCATTGGCAATGTGATGTTAGGGGTTGATATTTTGAAAACATTTTGGTTCTCCCTCTTGATTAGATTTTTTGTTTGATAATTAATTCCAATGACTTGATGTTGTGTTACCTCACTCCTCTAAAAAATAACTAGAACAAGTATAATTCATATTGTATAGATTCAATGCTCATTGAAACCTAAAGATGACCCATTTGATGTGTGAATTAATCATGTTGAAACCACCTATCTAGTGAAAATGTTCTTCTATTTGTTTGGCATAGTTTCTTAGTTCATTTGGGTTGGTTGTTCAGGTTTATCAAATTGATTAAGTTAACTAGTACTAGCATATTCTCAAACTTAGATGTATTGAGCCCTAACATGATAAAAATATTTAGGTATGCTTAGATCCTTTTCAACCTGGATTAATGACATTTTATTTTAAAATAATACTTAGATTGTTTAACAACACCAATATTAGCGTTGTAATGTTAAAGGTTGACATTTTTCTTTTGTTTATATTCTCCCTCTTGTTGGCATATTCTTGGTCTAATAATTAATTTCCAAGGTATGGGCGTTGGAGAAAGAAATTAACCAGGTCTCTTCCATCCAATACAGACAAAAGGTTTATAAGGTCTAGATTATCAAGTTGATGTGTAGATTAGTGTTGAAACCACTTATCATGTGGCCTTCTTATTATGAGTTGCAAGTCATTATTGCAAAACTCTATCACACTATCAATCCCATAAGTAACCAATCAAGGCCCTTTAGCATAATTTTCTCAAGTCCCTTCTCAATGTCATTCTCAATTGAGTTTGATCATAGTAAATCCATGAGAACCACTAATGATGTGTCCACAATTTTAATTTTGCATTGTAAATTTTCAATCTGCTTAACATGGTTAGTTAACCTGCGAATCTCACCATACATAAAGATGATTTTTTTCCTCAATTGGTTTTGTTGGAGGAAACCAACTCAATGCATTCTACCTGCAACCCCAAAAAGACATTAATGTATGTACAATACTTGTTTTAGTTCTCCTTCTTGATCAAATTTTCTATCTAATAATTAATTTCAAAGAGCTTGAAGTATTGTTTGTTGTAATGTTGTTCAATACTGAGGGGAGGGGGTGAATCAATATTTATTTTTTTCTCAAATTAAATCAATTGTTTATTAATTTATAACAATTTATCAACAAGCATGTACAAAAATCTGAATTTTAAAAGTAACAATCATAAAAATTATATTTCATTTACAAGTTACAGTTCGAAAGAGACACCAATCTTTCTTATTTTGAGCACCAACTCAAGGAGACACAAATCCCCTGTTTTTCAAGCACCAAGTTGAGGAAGTAACAACTCCCTATAGATCAGGCTCCAACCTATAGAGGAATCCAATCCTCTTTTTTTCAAGCACCAACTCCTTGTTTCAGGCTTCAACCTGTAGAGGACTTCAATCATCCCTTTCTCCTCCCTTCCACCCTCACTTCATGTGAATATTTCACGTTCTTCCTTGGACTCTGTCTATGTTTTGATCTTCTGAATTAGACCACAAAAACATCTTCCTTCCACTATATATTTTGGTTTATATAGTCTTCCAACGGGTAGAAAATTTGAACCAGTGTGTCTTTTAATAATGTATCATTAAACCTCTTCCTGTATTTAATAATAATGTTGTTTTAATAACAACTTTCTTCCTTTATTATTTTACAAAAACTATTCAATTACAGTTTTGAACCTTTATTTTCCTTGTTTGATTAAATCTCTTGGTCTTTGATGGATCGACCCGCTTTTCTTCCGATCTCATACTTCTTCGTTGTATTCTAGGTTCTTTAATAGACCAATTTCGAACCTTTTAATGTTCTCTAGTATATTTCTTGTGTTGTCGAGATGGATGGGTGCTAATCTTGTGGCACCTTTTTCATAGAACCAAACGTTGTGACCAACATCTAAACAAAGAAGGTGCAAGGCCTGTTTTATGGTTCATCCCATAAGCACTTTTCTTTTTACTAGATGATCTTACCCTATAGCGAGGTGTTTTCCAGCATTTCCTTTCTTACCTCATGTTTTCCATATAACCCTGGTCTGTGACTGAGATCAACCACACACAAGGTTTATATTGGCGTTAATTAGATCGACGGTTTCGATATGATCAAGTGTTGAGTGGACGGCCTTGGCTTATCTAGGCACTTTAGAAAGATCCATGGTTTGGATTTAATCAGATGTTGAGTGGATGGTTCACGGACTTGTGGGCTCGGATTTATCTTGGCGTTAATTCAGATCGACGGTTTGGATATGATCAAGTGTTGAGTGAACGATCCACAAGATTTCATGAGCACTTTAGACATATCCATGGTTTGGATTTAATCAATCGTTGAGTGGACGATCCTCGTTCACTTCAAACATGGACTTTTACTTAGAATTATTTTATGTGGCGGGTTCGCGAACTCTCAGAATCATGGACTCACATGTCTTCTCGGGTGTCATCAAAATGCACTCCCAACTTCCGCTACCTCCATAATGAACCTATACTTAGAAATTTTTAAGTGATTCTTCTCAAGTTCGTGGACTTGCAGACTTGCAGACTCACATGTCTTCTCGGGTATCATCAAAATGCACACCCAAATTCCGCTACATCCATAACGAACCTGTACTTAGAAATTTTTAAGTGATTCTTCTCGGGTTTGCGGACTTGTGAACTCGTGGACTCGCATGTCTTCTTGGATGTCATCAAATTGCACGCCCAACTTCCGCTACCTTCATAATCAACCATACTTAGAAATTTTTAAGATTCTTTATATGAGTATGACCGATAGAATATGATACTTAGCAATTTTTGGGGTGTGTAGCGGACTCGCGGAAAAAGATCCGAGTCGTCGGATTGTGGTTCCATTTTGATCCAACGATCAACATTGTTCTTCGTTCTTTACCGTCTGATCATGCTCGTATTTTGATCCAACAATCAACATTGTTCTTCGTTCTTTACCATTTGATCGTGCTCTTATTTTGATCCAACGATCAACATTGTTCTTCGTTCTTTATTGTCGATTCTTGCAACTGGTATAACAGGGTACTTGTCTGGATGATAAATCCATATTAACCCTTGTTGACATTAATGACACCATGTCCAACAGTGCTATATTACTCTCCTCTAGAAAAACAACTAGAACATGTGTCATCTCCACTTATAAATACAGAGTCTATATTTTTTTGTGTTAATAGTTTGTTGTTTTAAGAGGTGTTTTAGGCAGATTTTGGGGTTCCAACCTAGGGTTTGATTCATAAAAGTACTAATCTACTTATTTTGATTTGATAATTTCAACGTTTTTTTTGTGTTACTAAAGGATATTAACTTAACCGACTTTAGATTGGAATATAAGCAAACAACTTTGAGATTGAAATATAGGCAACGCCAATAGTTAATTTATTCCTTCACAACAGTGAACCTTCAAATACATTTGCAGTTACTTCTGGTTTGATAGAGTTAGCTAGTACTTTCATGAAGGATCTAGGGGTAGAATGCATAAGAACCCTCAAATCATAAACAAATCCACTCCATTCAATGCATTCTAACAAGACCATTCCATGCAAAAATAATGTGAACCTCTTGATCTTGTTTATCATTGAAGGCTCGAACCAAAGAACATTTCTAGTTGAATGGATTTTAGCAAATTTACTACCATAATAGACAATGGATTCTTTCCAAATGAACACATGTGTGGTTTAATAGCATCATATATGTTGGTTGAGTAGAGAAAAATTGAGCATAGTGTTATTAATATAGTTGTTGTTTATTGAAAAGACATAAGTTTGAAACTATACACTAGGTAGCCCTAAGTATATGCTTAATTTTTATAGATGGGTGTTTTACTCGTTTCTTTGTTGGAATTATTAATGAAGAAACAAAATAGCTAGTAATGGACATTTTTCCAATGCAATGTATTCCTTTCATATGTATAGGAAAATTCCAATTCGACAAAAGTCATGGTAAATTGGCATCAAGTTGAAAATAATGTTGGTAGAAACCATAGACTTATTCATTTTTTGGAGGAGAAAATAGATGCTTTGGATGATGTAGAGTCATGTCATCAAATTCTATTTCTATTCAACCATAAATTTAATAACAATCACTTATAGGAACAATTTTCCTTGTGGGTGAAGTGGACATTTGTTGGCATTATGAATGAAGAGTCAAAATCGATAGTAATGGACATTTTTCCAATGAAATGTATGTCTTTCATATATGCAAGAAAATTCTAGTTCAATAAAATTCATGGTAAATTGACATCAAAGTTGAAAATAATGATAGCAAAAACCATAGACCTAGTATTCATTTTGGAATAGCAAATAGAATATTTGGATGACATAGAGTAATGGCATCAAATGTTATTTCTATTGAACCATGAATCCAATAAAAAACACTTTTAGGCACAATTTCCCTTGTGGTAAAGTGGGAATTTGTTGGAATTATGAATGAAAGAATCAAAATAGCTAGTAATGGACATTTTACTATTGTAATGTATTCCTTTCATATGTCTGGGAAAATTCCAGTTAAACAAAATTCATGGTACATTGGCATGAAGTTGCAATAATATTGGTAGAAACCATAGACCTATTCATTTTTGGGGGTATTAGATAGATCCATCAAATGCTATCTCTATTAAACCATGAATCCAATAACACACACGTATAGGCACAATTTCCCATGTGGGTGAGGTAGACATTTGTTGGCATTATGTATGAAGAATCAAAATAGCTAGTAATGGACATTTTACCAATGCATGCAAAACTAGTACTTGTGTATATATCAGTCTCAATTGCAATTATATAAAGCCTTAAAAGGATAAAAACCTTGTCAATGTGTGTTTTAATCCATCTTGAACCCATATCTATTAATCCCTAGGAAGATAAAAACCTTTAATAACTTTAGTGTTAAAATCAGTCTAACCTAACGAACATTAATATTAACATGTGACCCTAGCCTGTGACCCCTCTGATCTCCCTTCATGGATCCTCCATACTTGGCTCTCTCATGCATGGCTTCAGGAGGGGGGCATCCTCATCCTCCTCATTTTGCAAAGGCAATGGCCTTTCATGCCCTAGTTGTCTCTCTTGGAAAATTAAGCAAGAAGTCTCAGTCGTTTAAATTCACAAAGAAGACAGATCAAATTCCAATTGGTGTGCTTCCTGTTTTTTCTTCTCATCTCAAATCCCTAGCTCTTGCTGAAAAATGTCTCATAAGCTAGTTCACATGCCTTTTCCCAACACCAAGGATAATGGATCATTGGATGCAAACGAAATAGATAGCTATGATTAGAGGAAATATGACATATTACTTAGGTGGGAGAGGCTTTTATGCATTTCTATGTAAGCTAAAAGAATATCGAGATTTAATTTTCAAGAATGGGCCCACGAGGTATGTATCTCAATACATGGACCCCTAATTTTGATCTCAAAGCTAATGTTCCCACAATAGTGCCTATCTGGGTAAGATTACCTTGTCTACATGTTCATGGCTAGAACAATGAATCTCTTTAGGCTATTGGAAACACTCTTGGAAAATGCATTAAAAAATCAAAACCCAAATCTATATTGTTTGCATGCACCTGAATATGTGTAAAAATGGATATAGAGAAAGGTCTTCATGAAGCGATAATTCTGAAACTTGACAACTAAACTCACTTGGAAATATTGAACTATGAGTAGTTTTCATTTAGTGCAAAAATTTCATGAAAATGGGAACTTTGTAGTAGACTGCAAAAAGATAGCACTTGTGCAAGCCCTTCCTACAAAAAAAGAAAAGAAACGGAAAACTATTAAGAAGAACTTAGGACCAAGCTAGGCTACTATATTATAGCTCTAGTACAAAAAGTAAAATCAGCTTCAACAACAAATAGATTCAAAGTGTTATCCCAGCAAGCTACAGAACCCTCAACATCAACTCCTAGTCATATTCAAAAGGTTAGTATTCCTTTACAATCCATTATCTAACCCCAATCCTATGTGCCTCTAATATACACAAATTCACAAGTAGAATCATCGGTTTCCCCTTTGAGCAACCTTACCATGGAAGTGTTTTAAGAAGTCAAGATAGTTACAAATAAAACACTCTCATAGCTTGTAATACCGCAAGGTTGAGCCCCTGTTGAATTGTAATTATGTTTATAGGATAGTGAGACAAGTGTTACAAGTTGGGAGGATTATATGTTTATTAGGCCATAGAGCCTCGATGTTGAAGGCTAGGAGCCTGATTTTTATATATGTAAATACTACATCATTACTAAAATTACATCGTTGTGTGTAGACCAACCACGAAGAAAGAGTCAAGGGGGACTAAGCTCCACTGGGAAGGGAAAGGCATGGGGCTGAGAAGCTACGAAAAAGGGGCTAAGCTTGAGGGCTTAACCCAATGGAATATTATAACGTATTTCCTAAAATGTTAAGGTTTGGGAATTAAAAACATGTTATCCTAAGTTGCTTTGGGGAGAGGAACAGACTCCAAGTGGTGAGGAATGGACTCTAAGTGGAGAGGAACAAGCTCCCAGGAGAGCCAGGTGTCAACCTGGGCGCATGCATATTTATGTGGGAAAATCCGTTATTGTGGGGGTTTTCATTCACCATTCTGGGGAGCTCTCCTTCATGCACGCACTTAGACTGAACATGGAGGTAACAACCATTCTTCTCCATCGTTGACCTCTGGAAGCTTTGAAACCTGCAAACTCGTGAGGCTAACCCGTTTTTTTATGAGGCACAACACGACTTTGCAATGCCTAATTCATATCGCGCCTTAGCTTGTTGTTGTTGATGCCCACCTTTTCCCTGGACTGGTGTGTCTTGTTATCATTACCAGAGCCTTACACAATTTTGTTATTGTTGTAACTACCTGTTTGACTTGGATCTAGATAGAAGAAGTAGGTTTCCATACCTGTAGTTTTGAAGAGGTGGGTTCTCAGGCTCGTGGATTGAAGAAGCAAGTTGTTAGGCCTTTGATCAACTCTCTCCAGGTGAGAGAGTTTGTTGGGAAAGTGATTCCTCCTGGAGGGAGTCCGGCAGCAACTACAGATATCTGAGAATTCCTGATCTGGCATGTTGTTGAAGCCCTGTATGGGGAGTGGAGTAGTCGATGGACTGTTGGAAAGTGAAGGTGTATATTCTCGGGGTGGGACAGGCATGTGGGGAATTAGAGTCTGTGAGCGGTAGGCATAAGTAGGTTCCTGGGAGGGAATCATTCTTGTTGCATTGTGCATTTTTCTGTAGTCTCAGCCTAGCCTAGGATTTCCTTTTACCTTGGGTGGAGTTTAGTCCCAGCTCGGGGGTGCCTCATTGTTGAGAGTGATGAGCAACGTGGTCTAAGGCTGGGAAGTTCGTGGAAGGTCTGCACGCAAATGGTGGTCTTCAATTAAAATATAAGTACCATCTCTTTGTTAATTGTATGTTGTGTATCCTGCACATGTCATGATAATTATAATATTGCTTGTATAAGTTGTTTTATAGCATATTGTTTTGGTTTTCGCATTTAATTATATATATATATATATATATATATATATATATATATATATATATATATAGAATGCATATTATCTGTTTAAGAATATATGTATGATGTTCCGCAAAGAACTTTGTATACCATAGCCCAGCAGGTTTATGACTGGATTTGGACAGTTTGATTATCTATAACAGAGTGAGAAGAGTGTGTTTTGTATTTACTTTAAGTGGAATGAACCGGCATGTAAGGTCGGGGCTATCACAAATTGGTATCAGAGCCCATGGTTTTAACATTGGGCCTGGATGGGTCGTATAAGTGGTTATGGGAAGCCAAGTTCATAGAGATTGATGAAAAGAGTGCCAGGGGGCGCTGAGAGAGCTCCTGGGTTGTAATTGGAAGATCATGGGGTATAGTGTTTTAAGAGTTTCAGTAGAGGAGGGAAACCACCACAACCGTGGTATTGGGCCATCAAGTTTAAGTTGGGGCCATGGGATTTCGGGAGAAGGTTGACCCTGCACAATCGTCGGATCTTAGAAGAGGAGCACGATGGTTAAGCATCGAAGTCCTTCGGGACTTCACCGCTCCGACAGTTTGAAATTACTTGTCGTAAAAGAGACAAAAGAGTCGAAGCTCTGAAGTCACGGAGTGGATCTACGTCGTAGATCAAGGGGAGAAGTGATTTTCCATTGGATTTGGCCAAAGACAGATCAGATCTATTCGATCAAGCCGAGAGAAAGAGGTAAGGAACAGTGGTAAAGATTTGATCCCAGTCGTAAGATCAGCAAGTGAGTGAATGTGATTCGTAGATCACACGACGGTTTAGAATTTCGGCAATCCGGGAGGAACAAGTCCTCAAGATGCAAGGAGGAAAAATCCTCGAAGTCCCGAACTCCAGAGTTAATCTGTATTGTTTATTAACAGGGAAACGTGTCCACAGATCAGCTTATTCAAGATTTCATAAGTCTATGGGTTGTGTGGTGTTTGGCAGTGAAATCCTTCGAAGTCCCGGAGCATCGAAGTGACTTAAACCTATTCATAGGTTTAGCATTCGGGACTTATAAGGTGTGAGAGAATGGAATCTCTCGAAGCCCGAAGTGTCGAAGCCCTAAAGCTCCAGAGTAACAAAGTTCGTGAATTCAGAGTTCAGGAGGAATGGGGAGTAGTGTTAAGGAAAGCTCCGAAGTCCCGAAGTGTCGAATATGACGTGGCTTGATGACATCACCTGGGGTGACGTGGGCACATAGGATGCATTCCATGTGTCAGTGTGTTTCATACTTTTAAAAGACCAATTTTTCAGTTGGAACTTGACACGTGTCACACCTTCGATTGGGCCACGTGTCCACTTCCTTGTTCTACCACATGGCGCTCATCTAGAACATGGTTCGTGGAATGACAATTTGGCAGGAAAGTTGGAAATGACACAAAGCAGCTAATTTGGCGAAGAAATTAAATGGATCGGGCCCACAATAACCTCAATCACGACCTATCAAGATCAATGACCAGGAGACATTGCGGA
>ML808174.1:102004-122090 GCA_009831015.1 Picea engelmannii | reverse complement strand
TGTCCTGCAACCAATCTTTGGCCTTGGGGGCCCTGCTCTCCCCAAATTCCAAATCCACAAATGATGGAACATCGTAACCATACAATGCTTTGAATGGACTCATCCCGATGGACATGTGATAAGTGGTATTATAACAGTGCTCCCCAAGGTGCAACCACTTTTTCCAAGCCCTCTGCTGTCCCGACACATAGTTCCTCAGGTATCCCTCAATCCACTTGTTCACTATCTCTGTCTGCCCGTTCGTCTGAGGGTGATAGCTGGTACCAGGTGTCGACTCTGTCCCTAATAACCTGAACAACTCCTTCTGGAATGCGTTAAGGAACTTACTATCTCGATCATTGACTATGTATCTCGAAAGACCATGTAGTTTGAACACCTCCCTGAAGAATATGTCCACCACCTGAGATGCACTATACTCTGAAGGAATGGCAAAGAAGTGCGCAAACTTGATCAACCTGCCCACCACCACATAGATACAGTCCTTGCCTTGTACCTTCGGCAACCCTGTGATGAAGTCCATGGAGATGCTCTCCCACTTTTGTTCTGGAATAGGTAATGGATGAAGCAACCCTGCAGGATGTGTAAGCTCTGACTTGTTCTGCTGACAAGTCATATACTCCCTCACATACCACAATACATCCTCCTTGAGACCCTTCCAAGAGAATCTCTCCCTCACCTGCTTGTAAGTCTTCAAATATCCCAGGTGCCCTGCCAATGGTGTGTCCTGTACTGCTCCGAGGATCTTATCCTTGAGTGTGGACTCTGGCACAAGATAGATCCTATCTTTGTAGTAGATGATGTCATTCACTACTCTGTACTTGTCATCCTGAATGATGCCCTCCATAAGCTCGCAATCGAATATATTCTTGGATTATTCCACCAAGAGAATGGACCTCCAATCTGCTGAGATCTTTGTCATGGAAAAAGTTGCAGGTCTCTTGGAAAGGGCATCAACGACTACATTCTTCTTGCCCTTCACTTACTCAATGTCAAAGTCATATGCATGCACCTTGCTTACTCGTTTTTGTTGTCTCTCGCTCAAGTCTTTCTCAAGTCTCTCTGCTCCAAGAAGTACCTCAAGCTGTTGTGGTCGGTCCTCACCACAAAGCATCCTCCAACCAGGTACTATCTAAACTTGGCCAATGCATGCATGATGGCCAACATCTCCTTATTGTAAATGGGGTAGAGCCCCTTTGGCTCCCTTAGCATCCTGCTCTCGAAAGCTATGGGATGTTGATTCTGCATCAACACCGATCGTATCCCCTCTTCGGATTCATCACACTCCAATACAAATGGTTGTGAGAAATCTAGAAGCACTAGCACTGGTCAAGTACTCATCACCTTCTTCATCTTGTCAAATGCTCCCTGTGCCGCCTCTGACCATCTGAATGCTCCCTTCTTGGTGAGATCTGTCAATGGCCCAACAAGTTGTGAAAATCCTTTGACAAAGCGCCTGTAGTAGCTGCACAATCCCAATAACCTTTGCAACTTTGTAATAGATCTGGGTGTGGGCCAATCTAAGATCGCTTGGATCTTCTCCCGGTGCACCTGTATGCCCCGAGTGCCGATCACATGCCCCATATGTTATTTTTTTCTTAAACTCAACAAACTAATTTTTGCATCCAATAATTTTTATACCCAGAAACAAAACAACAATACACAAATCTGATTATGAACTACGAAACATAAATATTACTGAGTAAATAACTTGCAATGCACAGTGGAAAAATCAGAAACCAATCACACAAAAAATATTAACACTAGATATACCTTGGAAACCCCAACTCTAGGGAAAACCAACAAACAAGGGTTTTATTTAGTTTCAGCAGATATAAAAATATTTACCAAAATAAATATGTGCTAAACCTGACACTTTCCTCCTTCAACAAACCCAATCTAGCTTGAGCCTGAGGCTCTCAACTCTCTGCCTTACCCTTATAGCCTGTATTGCTTTCTCTGCTGTATGTATAGCAACTAATACAACTGCTGGTATGGCCTGTCTCGTACGACTTTCTTTGTTGATGTTACGACTGGCTTGTATGGCCCTCACAACAACTGGAGATATGGCTGGATCAGCCCCCTGCCTCTGTCTCTCTCTTGCTGCCTCAACTTCGCCCTCTTGGATCTGTCCTTAACCTCTTGTCTCGACCTTAATACAGCTAGCGGCCCACCTGGATCTGTGGTATACCAAGACCCAACCTCTCTTGGAAATATTATTTGCCTTGCAAACTTTTGATCTGCAACTGAAACCCTTGGTGTCACTCACCAACTCAATGATCTCCTCAAGTTACCTCACTTGCTTATAAATCTCTACCAAGTGGTTAACTTATCAAGTGGTTAACTTCTAACAAGTGGTTAACTTAACAAGTGGTTAACTTCTAAATGACTTGGAGATACATTAAATCACGTGTCTTTGGCTTGCATGACACCTTGCATAAGCCAAGACACCCGTCCTCGTTACAATATTTCAACACTCCCTCTTAACGAGGAAGGTGTTCTCCACAATTCCCATCTTATCTCTGAACAAGAGAAACTTGCCTTTCATCAAGGCCTTGGTGAGAATATCTACCACCTGCTCATTTGTAGGCACATACTGTAACTGGACTGCACCCCTCTGAACACAATCTCTAATGAAGTGATACCTGATGCCGATGTGCTTCGACCTATCATGAAATACTGGATTCTCAGAGAGTTTTATGTCACTTTGATTATTAGAGTGTATGATGGTCGGCTCTAGCTCCTGACCAAACGAATCCACTGGCAACTTCTGAAGCCATATGGCCTCACATGCCTCCATGCTCGCTGCCATGTATTCTGCTTTTGCAGAACTCAATGAAACAGACTTCTGTTTCCTGCTGAGCCAAGAGACAACCCTCGATCCCAAGCTGAAACAACACCCTGAAGTGCTTTTCTAGTCCACTACATTGCCTGCCCAGTCTGCATCTGTATAGCCCACCAACTACGCTCCATTTCCCTGAGCATACCTCAAACCATACTCGACTGTGCCACGTAGATACCTCAAAATATGTTTTGCTGATGTCCAATGCGCTCTCCTTGGTTCCACCATGAATTGACTGAGAGTATTCACAGCAAAACAAATGTTTGGCCTAGTGTTGACCAGATACATGAGAGAACCTATCAATTTCTTGCATAAGGTGGGGTGTAACCATGGGTGTAGACATTGGTCGACAGTCCTTCCTCCTGAACCTCTTCAAGATCTCCACAGTGTATTTCCCCTGTCCTAGGAAAATCTCGCCATCTCGCTGCCACACCTCCTATCCAAGAAAATAGTGCATCAACCCCAAATCCTCCATATCGAACTCCAAAGCAAGATCCCTCTTGCAATCTATAATAAGCCTCTGTGAACCTGTCAGAAATAGATCGTTCACATATAACACAAGAATGAGTGGCTCTCCACCTATCATGATATAGTATAGATTAGAGTCAACATCACTCTTCACGAAGCCATGCCCTGCAAGTAACTATCAATGTGCTCAAGCAGGCACCTAGGGCGTGGTATGAATACATGCAGTGCTCTCTTCAGTTTACAAACATGAGTCTCCCTCGCGTATGCCTCAAAACCCTCTGGTTGTTCTATATACACTTCCTCCTCAATAACTCCATCGAGGAAAGCCGTCTTGACGTCCATCTGATGAATTTGCCAACCCATCTCTGCTGCTAATGAGATCATGGCCCTGATGGAAGTATATCTGGCGACTGGGGCAAATGTCTCATCGTAGTCAACTCCCTCTTTCAGAGAGAACCCCTTAGCCACAATCTTGACTTTGAATTTCTCAATGTTGCCATTTGCAGCATGCTTAATCTTATAGATCCAACGAGACCCAACCACTGATTTTCCCTCTGATTTTGGCACCACCTCCCAAACATCATTCTTAATGGAGGCATACTCCTGCACCATGGCATCATGCCAAACATGCTGCTCTGATGCCTCCTGAAAATTGGAAGGCTCCCTGTCAATGAGATCACTCATCAACGACATATACCCTGAGTATCGCTGTGGTGGCTTGCTCTGCCTGAAGCTCGTACTAGGAGCACCCACTAACTCTTGCGCATCTCGCAATATCTAAGAAATCTTTCGATTCCTCTTCCTGCCTGCAGTAGGAGGTACAACCTTGGTGCTTGGAGCTTCCTGCTCCACAATTTGAGTACTAGTACCTGTCCCTGTGACCTGTACCTGTGACTCCTATTCCTCCTTTGGAGCTATCAACTCCTGATCCCCTGCTGCTGCTGGTACATCATAAGACTTCCTGAAAGCCTTCTCCTCCTCAAATCTGACATCCCTCATGATCACTGTCTTCTTCAATCCTGGAACATAGATCCGATATGCTTTTGAAGTTTCCTTGTAGCCAATGAAGATTCCCTTCTCTTTAGTGGAATCGAGCTTCGTCCTCTTATCAGAGGGAACATGACAATAGACTAGGCAACTGAAGATCCTGAAGTGACCAACTTTCGGCTTCTTCCCTATAAATGCCTCTTCAGGAGTTAATTTCCCCAACACCTTGTGAGGACTCCTATTCTGTATGTATATTGTAGTATTGCATGCCTCTGCCCATAGAAACTTAGGTAGATCCCGGTCATAGAACATAGCCCTAGCAACACCAACACTGGCCCTGTTCTTTCATTCCACTACCCCATTATGTTGAGGGTTATAGGGAATTGTCAATTCTTTCTTGATCCTTGCCTTGGCACATAACTCCTTGAAAGATTTCCCTATGTACTTACCTCCATTGTCTGACCTGGGAACCTTTATCTTCCTTCCTGTTGCATTCTCCACAAGAGCCTTAAAATCTTGGAAGCGACATAATACCTCATCTTTGGTCCTCATGAAGTATATCTAGGTTTTCCTGAAGAAATCAATTATGAATGTGACAAGATACTCATACCCTGTCAAGGATGCTGAAGATATAGGCCCACATACATCTAAATGCACTAAATCCAATATGTCGTTCGATCTACTGTCACTACTTGGAAAAGTTGTTTTGGCATACTTTCCCAAGGCACACCCTTTACACACGTCACTGTGCTCAGTGCTCAACTTTTGAAGGCTAGTCACTATCTCCTTGAGGACCTTTAAGTGCCCCATGGTGTAAGTGAGTCATCCTTCTATGCCATAATTCTCCCATATAGTAGATCAATGCCCGAGGTGATTCAAACTGCAACCTGTATAACTTGTGTGACTTGATCCCTATCATCTTGGCCTGCTTCGACCCCTTGGGATGAATATACACTTTGTTTCCTCTAAAAGACACATCATACCCTTTGTCCCGAAGCGCCAAAACTGATATGAAGTTCTTGGTCATCCCTGGTACGTACAACACATTTGTAAAGCTAAATGTTTTGTCTCACTCCCTCTGAAAGGTAACAATCCGTCGTCCCATTGGAGTACATTTGGACTTATTCCCCATCTGTATATCAAAGGGCATCTCCTCCTCTCTAAAACTGGAGAAGTATTTTCTAACTCCTGTCATATGATATGACACACCACTATCAATATACCACACCTCTATGTCCTGTGTGCTTGAGCTAGAGAGGCAAGCGATGAGTGAGAAATCCTCATCAAACCTAGAAGAAAATTTATCAATGTCTGTTGAAGTTGCTGTTTGAGTCTTCTTCTTTTTAGGACATTGACTGGCATAATGACATGTTTTGTGGTAAGCAAAGCACTTGACTTTGCTCATGTCACGTTTCTTCTTACCCTTGGAGGTCTGCCCACTACTTGAGCCTTTCTTGGATTTTGCTTTGCCCTTTCTTGCAAGAGCAATATTCTCTTCTTCCTCACCCTTTTGATGACTGCTGCTACTACTGAGAGATGCTAACCTCGATTCCTCTTACATGAAGTCATCCCACAATCGATCCCAATCTGGAGTGTGTTCCCTGGCAACAATGCCTCTCACAAAGACATCCCATGACTTGGAGAAGCCATTCAAGGTTATCCTCACAAGTTCAGTGCCATCCACAGTTTCTCCTACAGTTGCCAATTCATCTTTCACTTGTCTTAGTCTGGTGAGGTAGGAAGAAACACTTTCCCCCTTACCCATCTTGGTATTTCTGAGTTTCTCCTTCAAAACCATTTTTCTGTTAAGATTTGAATTCTGGTACAATTTAATGATGGCTTCCCACATCTTCCTAGTTGTATCCAATCCTGAAAGGTGAGGGACTATTGGTCCTTGACCCCATCTAGAATGATACGCCTTGCTTGACATCATTCTTTTTGTGAGCTTCTGCTTGCTGTGCATCAACTGCAACAACAATAGTTTTTCCTGCAAATTCCTTGAGCCCATACTCCTCCAATGATAGCAATATACTCTCCTTCCAAATGCCAAAGTTAGATGCCCCATCTAACCTGTCCTGAAATCCGATACCTGAAATAAACATTTCTGCAAAACCCTTCTGTCGCAACCTCCTAGATCTGAAAATAAAGCTGGCTGTAAACTTCTATGTAAACCCTTGGTTTCCTTCTCAGAGGGAAAGTTCTGATACCATGTTATTTTTTTCTTAAACTCAACAAATTAATTTCTGCAACCAATAATTTTTATACCAAAAAACAAAACAACAATACACAGATCTGATTATGAACTATGAAACAAAATTATTACTGAGTAAATAACTTGTAATGCACAATGAAAAAATCAGAAACCAATCACACAAAAAATATTAACACCAGATATACCCTGGAAACCCCAATTCCAGGGAAAACCAACAAACAAGGGTTTTATTTAGCGTTAGCAGATCCAAAAATATTTACAAAAATAAATCTGTGCCAAACCTGGCACTTTCCTCCTGCAACAAACCCGATCTGGCTTGAGCATGAGGTTCTCAGCTCTCTGCCTCACCCTTACAGCCTGTACTGCTCTCTCTGCTATATGTACAACAACTGGTACGACCTGGCCCATACGACTTTCTTTGTTGCTGATACAGCTGGCCCGTATGACCCTCATGACAACTGGAGATATGGCTGGATTGCCTCCTGCCTATGTCTCCCTCTTGCTGCCTCAACTCTACCCTCTTGGATCTGTCCTTAACCTCTTGTCTCGGCCTCAATACAACTAGCAGCCCACCTGGATCTGCTGTATACCAAGACTCGACCTCTCTTGGAAATATTATCCACCTTACAAACTTTTGATTTGTAGCTGAAACCCTTGGTGTCACTCACCAACTCAATGATCTCCTCAAGTCACCTAACTTGCTTATAAATCTCTACCAAGTGGTTAATTTCTAACAAGTGGTTGACTTCTAAATGACTTGGAGATACATTAAATCATGTGTCTTTGGCTTGCATGACACCTTGCTTAAGCCAAGACACATGTCCTCGTTACAATATTTCAACACCAGATAGAGAATCTTTGTCATCCCAAACTCGCACTTTGCTTCCTTGGCAAACAATGACTACTCCTCCATGATGCTGATAATCTTATCAACATGCCTCATATGTTCCTCCCAAGTCCTGCTATAGATCAACAGATCATCAAAGAATACCAATAAGAAATTCCTCAACTACTTGTTGAAGATATGGTTCATACACGACTGGAAGGTGGCTGGTGCATTAGTTAACCCAAAGGGCACGATTAGAAACTCATAGTGCCCATAGGGACATCTGAACGTTGTTTTGTGGATGACCTCCTCTCTGACCCGGATCTGATGGTACCTCGATCGAAGATCAATCTTTGAGAAGTACACCGCCCAATGCAACTCATCTATCAACTCATTGATCCTGGGTATCAGATACCGGTTCTTGATTGTCTTCTTGTTCAACGCCTTGTAGTCAATGCACATCCTCATCATGCCATCCTTCTTCTTCATTAGTACCACTGAAGAAGCGAAGGGACTAGAACTAGGCCCGATGTGCCCCATCTCCAGTAACTCTTGTATGGTCTTTTCTATCTTGTCCTTAAACTTTTTCGGATGGCTGTATGGTGTGGTGATCACGGGCTTTGCCCCTTCCTCTAACTCTATGACATGCTCAAATCCCCTGTCAGGTGGTCTCCCTACTGGTATCGGTCCGAATACTCTGTCATGTTTCTCAGGCAGCGCCTGGATGTCCACATGATAATGCTGGCGGTCATGTGATGACTTTTGCGTGGTCATCAAACACTTCGCTGTGGAGGCTATATCTCCATGTCTAAAGATGGCCTCCATGCATTTGTTTGACACGATCTTGGGAGCTCTTATCGACATGCCTCTCAGAATAACTTGTTGACCCCTTTGTCCCTGAACTTCATCCTCATGTCCTGATAGTTCATGTGGATATCTCCAAGCGAGTACAGCCATTGGACATCCAATGCCACATTGGTGTCCGCCAAATCCACTACATAAAAGTCATTGGTCAACGTATAGTTGCCCAATGTCACATCCAACCCTTTGATCCTCTAAGTACAAGTCATGTTGTACCCATCTGCTACCACCAAGTTGAACCCTTCAAAGTCCTCTATAGGGATGTGCCTCCTAGCGACAAGTGCTGCATTAATGAAGTTGTGGGTAGCCCCACCATCAATCGGTGTTGTAACTCCCTATCCTTGCAAAGTGCCTATGATCCTGAAGGTAGAATACCTGGGGACTCTTGAAAGTGTGGCAATGGTCACTCCTTTGACACCCTCTTGTAGTTGTGCCTCTCTTGGAATCTCAAGGTGTGGTGGCTCCACCTGATCACTGCTCTGTCTAGTGCCCTGAGTGTGAACTACCTCAACCTCCTTATCGGAAAGCACCTCTATGTAATGTAGTTTCCCTTTGTCCATACATCGATGACCCGGCTCCGAAGGTTTTTTGCAGCTAAAACAAAGCTTCTTCCTTAGCTCCCTCCGAATCTCCTCATCCATCATGTCCTTCCCTGGCCATGGCTTCTGCATAGGCTTTGTCTCCTTACCCTTATGTAGAATAAAGGATTTCACTGGTGCCTTCTTGGGAACTGCGTCTTCCATGTCCTGGGTTTTCATGATGGCATCCTGTAATGTGGCTGGCCTGAAAGCCTTTACCCATCCTCTCAAGGGCACAACTAAACCCTCCATGAATAGCATCACTAACCTTTGCTTAGAAATATCTGTCACCATGACTGCAATCCTTTGGAAATCTGTGATGTATGCCTCTGGTGTACCTATCTGTCTCAATTGCGCCAACTCCCTGAAGTGGATCTCGAGATCCTTCTTGTTGAACCTATCCATCGATCTCTGGGTGAAGTCCACATATGATGCGATAATGACATGATGTATTGTTACTAGCCCATGGTACCACCACTCATGAGCCTCTCCATCCAAGTGTAGGGTGGCAAACTTAATTGCCTCTGCCTCTGTCATCGGGCTAAGTTGGAAGTAAGTATCCAACTTTTGTACCCAAGCTCTAGTGCTCCTGGCAGATCCGTTAAAGGATGGGATGGATAGCTTCCCAACCTTGCGCATAAGATCAAAGTTTAGCTGGTTCTGTGCTGCCTTGTTCCATTCCCTAGGCCTGTTCTTGTACTTGATGTTGCAGTAGTCTTGGTAAGACATGGTTGCCTGTATCTCTTCCCCAAATGCCCGATACTCCCTGAAATAGGTGGTAAAATCATTATCTTGACCCTGCTGCCCCTCTGCTCCTGTAGGCTGCTCCTCAAGGAACTGTGGCAATAATGGCCTAGGCAACCTCTTGCTCCCTGCTTGTGAGATGCTCTTTACTGGAATATGGGTATTGATCAAGCGGGTTCCCTCGTTGGCCCACCAACTGCGTGAGCACCTCAAGGGTCTGTTGCTGGTACCTAGTCATCTATGCCTGTTTATGACCCAAGTCATTTGGTATCCTGAATACACCCTCCTTTGAAGGGTCTCGGTTGTCTCCCATGCCTCCCTCTTCCTCTGATGAATCTGATCCTGGGAAGGGTTGTCATCCATGCCCTCTAGTTCTTCTGTAAGTGATAGGTTCCTTGCCTTTAGGCATCAATGCCTCATGTAATCACAGGCTGGCAAGATCACCAACTCTGATACCACTGTAATATCCCCAATGGACTAGGCTAGGATATTAGTGCTTTGCAATGCAATTTATGTTGTTTATGGTTGTATGCTTTTGTCAAACAATTTGCATTATATATGTTATTATGGCAAAATCCTGGTAGACAACTTTCTACAAACAATTTGCATTATATATGTTATTATGGCAAAATCCCGGTAGACAACTTTCTACAAACAATTTGCATACATTCTACTAAGGAATTTCGTCAAACACATTGTATGTAATCCATAAACACATGAAGTAGAAGAGGCAACCTGAGCATTTTATTATGGATGAAATCCCGATCACACAATACAATCTCTAATGGCTTCTAAGGCAGCTGCAATACATCAAATAAAACACACAATATGCAACCAAAACTTGGAATAATGCCACGACCCCCTCTAGTAGCTGAATTCTCTGTAGAAAAACCCTCTCCAAGCTAACTCAACCACTCCAAGAGCCCCACGGCTCCTCCAAGCCACACGGCTCTGTAAAAGAGAGGCTCGCCCCCCTAAAAAATGCCTCTACGACACCTCCAACCACACGACCCTGCAATAGTCAGGGGCTAGGCTCCCCCAAGAGACCCCAACGACCTTCCTATGTGCCCGCGGACCCCCACAAACCTCTCGGCTTGCTCCAGAAAACCTCACGGCCTGCCTAAGACAAATTGCGGCCTCTATCAAGACCCACAGACCTGCAAATAAGAAGCTGTCCCTCTCTAGAAACCCCCACGACTCTCCCAAGCAAGTTTTAACACCTCTAAGTTGAAGTAGAAACACGAAATGAAGCTCCTATGAAAATCCTAGATATATCCTCCCCTTTGTCTAGCTAGGGTGGATATTGCACCACCGAAACTAAACCACAATGGAAGGGTTTTGTCAAAATCCCAACGAAAACCTTGGCTCACAAGAGCACTCCAAGAGATCAAATCTAAAACATAATGAGAAATTGAAGTGGTGCCCCTCCTTTTATTCTTCTCTGATGCTCCTTCTAGAACTTTCCCCTTTGACTTAATCCACATGACCCTTATTCCCCTTTTACCTTCACTTAAAGATTAAAGTCACTTTTAATAATGTTTAAGTTACTTATTATTCTAAAAGTCACTTTATTTCCTTTTTACTTAATGTCACTTTAAAAACATAACATCTCCTAGCTAAGTGACTTTAAATAAACCCCTTGACTTCCCTTTTTTCATTGACTATAGCCTATGAGAGTCATATAGGCTACTAAGTCATCCTCCCATGTCGATCAAGTGGAAGGGGACATCGCACTCCAGTTGTCATAAGCACTGTCATTATGCATCATTGTGTTTATATAAGAAAAAGGCCCAAGGGTAATGGGAAGCAACAACAAAAGTAGGTAGTAGCCTCTATAGAAACTTAGATGGTGTATGTAGAGGGTGCATGCTTGGCAAGCATGCCAAGGTTGCTTTCCCAAGCAACAAGCATAGGTCTAAGGGGATTTTAGACCTAGTACATTCGGATGTTTGTGGACCAATGTCAGTAGCGTCAATAACAAGAAGCATGTATTATGTTTCCTTTATTGATGATTTTTCTCGCAAGACTTGGATCTACATCTTAAAGACCAAGGATGAGATCTTTAGTAGGTTTTGGAAGGTTAAAGCTCTAGTTGAAAACCGGATAGGGAAGAAGATCAAAGTCTTGAGATTAGATAATGGGGGAGAGTATACCTCCAAGGAGTTCGAGGGTTTTTGCAAGGAGGCAGGAATCAAGAGGAAGTTGATAGTTTCGTATAACCCACAACATAATGGGGTTGCAAAGGGGAAGAATCGATCCATCATAGGGGTTGCTAAGGCCATGATACATGACCGGGACTTGCCCATGTTTCCTTGGGCAGAGGCATGTAACACATCAGTCTACATCCAAAACCACTGTCCTCATAAGATCTTGGAGGACAAGACACTAGAGGATGCATTCATTGGCGTGAAGCCAGAGGTGAGTCATTTCCGCATCTTTGGTTGTCTTGTTTATATCCATGTATCGGTAGAGAAGAGGACCAAGTTGGAGCCCTCCAACAAGAAGGGTTTGTTTGTGGGTGACAATGAGACTTCAAAGGCTTATAGGGTCTATATTCTAGAGCAAAGGAAGACAATATTAAGCATGGATGTAAAGTTTGAGGAAAAATTTGCATCTAGAAAGTCTCATGAGCCCTACTCCAATGGCAGAGGATGAGGAGCAGGAAGCTCCGAAGGTTCAGCTAGGGTCACTAGTGATTTCCAGGGTAGTACAACAACCTTCATGTGAACAGGGGGAGACAAGAGCCCCTTCCACTTCTGTTAGGAGACCTCGATGGTTCGCTTAGACAAAGAGGGATGCTTGGGAGCATGTTGAGATTCGTAGGAGCACATTCAAAGAGAGCAGACCTCTGAAGAAGTTTCCAGACTATGTGGCATCGATGAGCAACATTCTAGATTTTGAGCCTTCCAGTTTTTAGGAGGAAGGAGACTAGTAGGTATGGCTGGATGCCATGGTGGAGTAGTACACCTCCATCATGAAGAATGATGTTTGGGACTGTTATCGCACAATCTGTACTTGCCCAAAGCCCAAGGCAAGTAAATGCAAGATTGGCGTAACAGGGGGTGACCTATCGTTGTTACCTTAATAGGAAACCCCTTTCTCTTTAGGAGTATATCAAAATTACCCTAGGGGAGACGTCCCCAATGACCTAAAGTGCTGATAAGTCTAAGGCAAGGGTGCAAGAAAATCGCCCTCTCACTGGTCACTCAAGTCAAAAAGGTTCTTAAGGTCTTTAAGGGATGAAGCAATGGTAAGAATCGAGTGTACCTGCCCAGAACAAGACAACAAAGAAAATATGTCAGCTTTCAAGTACAAAATATGATGTTAGTGCTTCTTAAGACCACGAACCTTCAAAAATAGGCTAGCTGATATAAAGTTGCAGCAATGTAACATTTTACAACAACAATAAGTGTTTTATAACAACCGCAAAAAATATGCCTTGAAATTGCTTGGAAAAGACAAGAAAATGTAGCTTTAACTAGGCAGAATAATAATTAATTGTCGCAAGCAAATTTGGCAATGTCTAGCTAGCATTTAATGTCACTTTTGCAGAGAATTTGCTGCAGTTAGATGGCTGTAGCAATCTTTTGTAACAACAACAAATTCTAGTGCTCAAAATTGCAAGGAAACACCATGTACACTTAGCATTTATCTAGTAGATTGATTTGCAATTGTCACAAGCAATTTCTGAGTGAGCTAGGTGCAAGTTATGTAGGTGAATGCAGCAAGTTAGCATGAATTAGTATGGCTGTAGCAGTGATTTGCAGCAGCAGCAAGCTAGCTAAGGAATTAGTCTAGTTTAGGGTTAGTAAAAGTTAGCAAAAGCTTCAAGGAAGAAGGTTTGAGTGTTTGTTTGATCAATCATTCACTATAGTGAGTAGACTAGTGCCTTTTAGGGTTTATGAAGTCAACAATAGCAATGACAAAGCTTGGAGAAAAATAGCAATGATAATACTTGTCAAAGGAGAAGGGATGGATGGAGGAGGTGTTGGCACTTCAAGGGCCTCAAGCATCCAAATCCTAAAGACAAATTTGCTAGAGAGCAAGGAATCTTAGGCCCTAGCGAATCTTCCTTCCTTAGACTATTTAAAGAGTGTATGCAATAGGAAATTAGAATGAAACTACTAGAGTGCTAGCACTTTAGGGCTCTAGTAGCCACTTCTAAACAAAGTGTACTTGAGAAATTTAGACAAGTAGAAAACTATAGAGAGAAATAAGTAACTTATATTTCTCTCCTAGGGTTTAAGCAAACAATTACATAATCTTTAACATGAAACAAGTAAAATTTACCACAAATATTCATTTACATAAACAAATTGCAGATTTTTTTCTTACTTCACCAAGAATAATCAAGCCAAACCCTAGTTGAAGATCTTCCAACATGAAAAATAGTCAAGATACACCAAAATATGTCTCTCCAAGAAGTTGCACACTAGTTGTTTCAGCCAATAGCCCTTAAAGAGGGCACAAATTTCAGTCCACACTAAGTGTGTGATGAGTGATGATGAAAAAATGAGAGTACTTTCTCTCTATTTATACAAAACTAATGACCTTTAATTAATTTTAGGTCAAATAAAGGCCGACTTGGCCAATTTACATCAAAATTCAATTTTTACATAAATGAAATTTATTAACATCTAAAATCATCTTCAAGGGTGACGTCATGGCCTTCTAGGGTGACATTGGACCCCTAAGGTGGAACGTTGGGCTCTAGATGCAGAACATTTGGCCTCCAAAGGCCCTGGATGATGCCCACACATGCCAATCAGCTCACAACTGCCCTAAAAATGCAAACCCTAGCTCTTGATGACGTCGAGGGTCATAAAGGTGACATCATGGGCTCCAAAAGATCAACGTCCAGCTGGAAGAGCAAGATCCCCCTGGGTCTAGGTCTCCCAGGGTGTTTCCAAGGGCAACGTCCTTCTTTCTTCTTGGTGCAAATCTCTGATGTCTTCTTGCCCTTGGCTGGGGTTACAACATCCATTGTGGGCTTTCAGCCCCATGAAGGTTCGAGCTAATCATTCCTCCATGTGTACCTGTCCATCAAGCAAGGTCCTGCAACAACAACAAGTATGCCCTCCTGGGGTTCATAAGTCACAGGGATCATAACATGTAAATCATATCTAATAATTAAATTACCCAAACATGTGCATCAAACCCCCCTTTACCCAGACAAATGCTCAAAGATGTTATGCAATTTAACAAGACAGGTTTGGAGGAGGTCTCAGGGTGTCCTATTGGGCTAATCCTCCTTAAGTTTGGGGTGTTTCCCAGGCGAGAACCAATCCAGGTCATATAAGTGTATGAGGTGGTGTGGGGTAAGTGTTTGGGCATGGGGTGCAGTGATAACAGGGAAATGTAAATCTTACCTGTGGGTGCCTTTGTAGAGGGGGAGTTGCACCTTGTCATAGATGCCATTGTTTCCTAGCCCATTCATTGCCTTTTATTCTTATTTTCATTGCTTTTGATCTTTTACTTTTATGCTTCAAGGGAAGAGTTGAGGGACACTGCCCTGGCTTGGTGACCAGCGGTGATCGCGTTATTCACAAACATTTCACAGAGATGAGAAGGCTGGCCCGTGATGAGACCCCTTTTCTCTTGGCTATGCCACCAAGAGCCACTACCCTGGTTTGGTGACCAGATAGATGGTAGTGTCATACTGCTACATGCCCATGGTCATAGTAGGCCGGCTCGTGATGAGACCTCCTATCCACCAACTAGTACCTTGAGTGTTTTATTTATTTTATGGGTTCCCTTTTCTTACTGAGAAGTTTTTTATTGCTTTCTCGGGAATCCCTCGACAAAGCATCTCAAAGGTTTTTAACTCTTGCCAGCTACTTTTACCCTCTGGGCCTTTAGCCCCTTCTTTCGACAAGGCAAGGTACAACCCTTCCTAGTGTGGCAAATCCCAATGCCCGAACAAAGGTAAGGGGAATTGAGAGGAAGAAAGATGGTGTTGAAATATTGTAACTGCAAAGAGTATTCTATTTATTATTGAGTTATTATTAATTAGATCAATCCCCTTTTGTGGATTGATCATGTCGGGCTTTGTAAATGGCCAAATCCCCTTTTGTGGATTGGTCAAACCCTAATTATATCATGCTAATTAAGAAGTCGACTCCCAGGCCTAATTAAAGTGCTTTTAGCCACTAAGTGAAGAGGTCGGCCATGCCCAGTGAAGAGACACCTCCCTAGCACCTACCAACCAATATAAATAAGAGAGGCTAGCGCCTCATTAGCTCACTCACTCAGCTCACTCATCTAGTGCGCAAGTTTGAAGGAAGTTGCAATTGCCAGTTTTCGGAAGAAGGAAGAAAGAGGCGCATTGCTCAGTGTTGGATATTCTCTAGTGTTTTGGTTTATTGTCTTGGCATTGTATTGGCTATCTATATTAAGGAAGTTTTGCTGGGTTTTCTCTCCCACGAGGGTTTCCCAGGATAAATGCTGTGTATCTTGTGATTGTGTTTCTTTCAGTGATCCTGCATGTGCTATTATTGTCTAGTAAATTGAAAAGAAACTCAGTAGCTTCTCTAAAATTAACATGGTATCAGAGCTAAGCTGAAGAGAGCACCTTTCACTCGATAAGCAAAACCGTCAATGTTGTCGTACAAGAAAATTAGGGCTTTTTGTTGATGAGGAATTTTAGTCTAAAAACTTCCAGGGAAGGGTGCCCCAGCCCAGTGAACTCATTGGCAGCTTGAGCGCACTTTTTCAGCGAACAAAACTCTTGGAAAGTGAAACCCTAGGTTTCACTAGTACCGAAAAACCAGAAAACCAGAACTAGTACCAGAAGTACCAGTCCAGATTTGCGCAAGCTCAGTTTCAAGGGGTAAAAGTTGGATTTTCAAAAAACTGACTGCACCATGCTACTCGCTTTAGCCAAGCACACCATTTGGTAAGTTCAGATCTAAATTATGAGCACTTTCATTTTTTTTGTCATTTTCCCAACTCCAGGTCAAGATGTCTGCAAGCACCAAGCTTGTTGACAAGTTAAAAGGTGTGGATAACTTTCGTGCCTAGAAAAGTATAGGATTGCACTCATTCTTGAAGAGACTGACCTAGCAAGATTCTTCAAAGAAAATGTACCAGAACCCACAGATGCTACAACTAAACAAAGTACTAGAAGGACATGGTTAGGGCCAAAAGAATCATTGCAGACTCTATCAAAGATCACTTGATCCCTCAAGTGGCATCTAAGAATACCCCAAAAGAAATGTTTGATGCCCTAACCAGATTGTATGAGGGAAGAAACGTTAACCGAAAGATGAACTTGAGAACTCAACTCAAGAATACAAAGATGTAGAAAGGAGAAACAGTTCATGAATATTTCTCTAGAATCTCTCAATTCAAGGAACGACTAGAAGCAATTGGAGATACCATAGATGAAAATGAACTCATAATGACAACTCTTAATGGTCTCACAAGACCTTGGGATGCATTCATCCAAACCATTTGTGCCAGAAAGGAGAAACTACAATTTGATAGTCTTTGGGAAGAACGTGTTGAAGAAGAAGCAAGAGTAGCTAACCGAGAAGCACTACTATTAAGGGATGAAGATCAAGCTCTAACTGCTAATACTAAAGGAGGAAAGAGAAGGTCTCACTTCAAGAAGGAGACCCACCCACATAAGGAGTCTCACTCCCCAAATAAGTTCATCCATAAAGAATCTCACCCTCCAAGGAGATTCCAAAAGTTTCAGAAAGGTCAAAGAAGAGAAAAGGATTTCTCGTCCTATCAATGTTACCATTTTGACAAGATGGGACATATTGCTAAAAATTGTCCAGCTAGAAGAGAAGAATACAAGAAGAGAAACAAAAGGCACCATGCCCACACAGTTGAAGATGAAGAGACACCTAGAAAGATGATTAAAGAAAAGATTGAAGACTATGTCTTAATCTCTGCCCTCTCAGGATTAGTGACACCTGGTGAGGATACTTGGCTCATAGATAGTGGTGCTTCCAAGCACATAACAGGTCAGAGAGACATTCTCTCTAGCCTTACAGAAAAGAACTTTCCCCATAAAGTTACACTTGGAGATGATTACCAATACCCTATCAAAGGAGTGGGAGAGTCCAATTACAAACTTGATTCAGGGACCCCAATGAAGATGAGGATGTACTATATGTACCAGGTTTGACGAAGAATTTACTTTCTATCTCAGCTTTAGATAAGAAAGGCTTTAGGGTTGCATTCATAGATGGTGAAGTCCCTATGTGGCCTAAAGGAAAAACCATAGAAGATGCAATTGTTATTGGAATAGAAGAAGGTAGCTTGTACAAATTAAAAGGTCACTCAGATGCAACTTTGATTCACTCCTCTGAGAGTCCATGTGAACTTTGGCATAGAAGACTAGCTCACATCAACTACAAACCCTTACCATATGTGAGTAAGGCAGTTTCAGGTCTACCAAGTTTCAAGGTTGACCATGAAGGTGTGTGCAAGGGATGTGCACAAGGAAAGAAAATGAAGAATCCTTTCACGAAGAGCGACAGTAAAGTAGGAGTCTTAGAGCTCATCCACTCAGATGTATGTGGCCCAATGCCATCCACCTCTCTTAGTGGGTATGTGTACTATGTGTCATTTATTGATGACTATTCTCGCAAGACTTGGGTTTACTTCTTGAAATCAAAAGATGAAGTGTTTGGAAAATTCAAGGAATTCAAAGCCTTGATAGAGAATCTCTTAGAAAGAAAAATCAAGATTCTCAGGTCAGATAATGGAGGAGAATACATCTAAAGAGTTTGTAAGCTTTTGCAAAGATGTCGAGATTAAGAGGGAGCTCGCCACTCCTTACAATCCTCAACAAAATGGTGTAGTAGAAAAGAGAACCACGCTGGACCCTTCAGGAAACAAGGGAATATTTGTTGGATGCTGTGAGGTCTCTAAGGCCTTCATAATTTACATTCCAGGTTACCGTCATATTGAGATCAACAGAGATGTAACCTTTGATGAAGATGCAACACTCAAGATATCAAGGAGATGCTAGCTTGAAGAAGTATATGAAGAAGAACCAGTGAGGGAAGTCACAGTTTCCCCCGATGATGAGATCCATGAAGATCATGATATGATAGAATATCAAGAACCTCCCTAGATGACGATCTCTCACAAGAGAAATCCAGCTTGGGCAAGGGAACTTATTCAAGATGGAGAGAAGTATGGTGCCCTTGAAGAAACCATGAGACAAGTTAAGAAACCTAATCGATTCTCCAGTTATATGGATTTGATGTGTGATCTCATAGAGAAGGAGCCTACTTGCTTTGAGGAAGCCATTCAGAAGAAAGAATGGGCAGATGCCTTGACAAAAGAATACCAATCCATTATAATGAATGATGCGTGGGAAATAGTTTCCAGACTGAAGAGCAAAGACGTGGTATCTTCCAAATGGTTATACAAGATAAAACATGCTGTTGATGGAAATATTGAAAAACATAAAGCAAGGTTTGTAGCTTGTGGATTTTCTCAAAAGGAAGGCATTGATTATGAAGAGACGTTTTCTCCTGTGGCTAGATACACTTCTATCAGAACCATCATAGCCCTTGTAGCTAAGATGAAGTGAAAGTTACACCAGATGGATTTGAAAACAACCTTCTTGAATGGTGTCATTGAAGAAGAAGTGTATATAGAACAACCCCAAGGGTTTGAAGTTGAAGATAGAAAGACTCATGTCTGCAGGTTGAAGAAGGCTCTGTACGGATTGAAGCAAGCTCCTAGAGCTTGGTATGGAAGAATTGACAGTTTTTGGACGAGCTTGGGCTTTACCAATAGTAAAGCTGACTCTAACCTTTACTTCAAGGTTATGAATGACGAGCCAATTATATTGTTGTTGTATGTGGATGACTTATTCTTGACTGGAGAAGAAAAACTCATCACTGATTGTTAGAAGAAGCTCGCTGCCAAATTTGAGATGAAAGACCTAGGCCTAATGCACTATTTCTTAGGTTTTGAGGTTTGATAGAGCCCAGAGAAGATCTTCCTTAACCAAGGGAAGTATGCAGTTGAAATACTGAAGAGGTTTGATATGTTGGAGTGTAAATCCATGAATACACCCATGGAAACAAAGTTGAAGCTTCTGGTTGACACTTTGTCAGAATTGGTTAATGCTACACTGTACAGATGGATCATTGGATCGTTGATGTATCTGACGAATACCAGGCCAGATATATGCTTTGCTATGAACACCTTGAGTCAGTATCTGGTAGAGCCCATACATGTTCACCTTGTTGCTGCAAAACATGGGATGAGATACCTTAAGGGTACGTTGGACTTTGGTCTCTGCTACAATGGAGATCAAGACTTCAAATTGAGTGGTTATAGCGATTCAGATTGGGCTGGCAGTGTTTCTGACAGAAAGAGCACTTCAGGATGTTGTTTCAGTCTGGGGTCAGCCATGACTTCATGGCAGAGTAGGAAGCAATCTAGTATTGCTCTTGTTATCCCCGATATCTAGGGATAACTAGGAGATCATGTCTCGAGGCCCACATGGTCCTAGACATGGAGTATGAGAGCAGATTGACTTGAGCATGGCCCTTGAGGGCCCATCTTTTCTCCTTCTCAGCCAGACTTGTCCTGTC
>ML808174.1:65636-86054 GCA_009831015.1 Picea engelmannii | reverse complement strand
TCTCCAGTACTTGTTACAACAAAAAACATTGTCAACCGAACAACAAAAGTGGATAGAGAAAATTGCCACGTTTGATATGGAAATTCTACATAAAAGAGGAAAAGACAACATTGCGGCTGATGCCCTATCACAAAAAGATGAATAAACACAAGTTTTTGCAATATCAATAGCCATTCCAGAATGGTTGGATGAAATTTGAAGCGAGTATGCAAAAAACCCGGAGACTTTCTCTGTAATCAACAATTTAAATCAATACCCTAAGTTCGAATGGAAGAACGACATCTTATGGTATAAAGGGAGAATCTACTTAAATACCAACTCAAGACTTAAAGCCAAGGTTCTTCAAGAATCTCATGATTGCCCAGCTGCAGGTCACGTAGGATTTTTCAAAACATACTATAATACATGAAGATCATTTTTTTGGAAAGGGATGAGTGCAGATATTCAAAAATATGTAGCAGAATGTGATCTCTGTCAAAGGAACAAAAATGAATATGTGTCGACCCCTGGGTTACTTCACCTGTTACACATTCCCAATAAAAAATGGGAAGAAATTTCAATGGATTTCATTGAAGGACTACCCATATCCAACGGAAAAGATAAAATATTAGTAGTAGTAGACAGACTAACCAAGTATGCACACTTTATTGGAGTAAGGAAAATAGATTCAACAAAACAAATGGCTGAAATATTCTATAAGAATATTTACAAACTACATGGGTTCCTTAAGGTTATCGTTAGCGATAGAGATGCTAAATTTAAAGGGAATTTTTGGAGAGAATTTTGCAAACAGATCAGAACCTCTCTCAATATGAGCTCAACTTACCACCCTCAAATAGACGGTCAGACAAATGTTGTCAATAAATGTTTAGAAACCTATCTTCGTTGTTTTATCTCTGACAAACAAAAGAGATGGTTTCAATGGTTGCACCTTGCTGAGTGGTGGTATAATTCCACTTATCACACATCAACTAAAGTGACACCATTTCAAGCTCTTTATGGTTACGAACCTCCATCGTGGAAGGAGTTGGCCACTAGCCACATACAAGTTGCGTCAGTAAAAGACCATTTAGACGAAAGTAAAAAAATCCTTCAGTTACTCAAAGAAAACTTAACAGTTGCAAGGAATCGAATGAAGCAACATGTTGACCAAAATCGAACCGATAGAGAGTTCGAAATAGGAGACTGGGTATTTGTGAGACTTCAACCTTACAAACAATTATCCCTTAAACATGGGGAGAATAAATTGGCACCAAAATTTTATGGATTATATCAAATAAATAGAAAAATCAGTCACGTAGCTTACTGGTTGGATTTACCAGATAAAAGTCGTATCCACAACGTTTTTCATGTATCATGTCTAAAGAGAGTCTTGGGGCAACAACAAAAGGCACAAACTATACTTCTTGTGTTGGATGAGGAAGGAAGAATCATTTTAGAGCCCGAAGCCATTATCGCCACTCGGGAAAAGAGATTACGTTCTCGAGTAATCAAGGAATACCTGATTAAATGGAAAAATCTACCGAAAGAAGATGCAGCATGGGAGTCAGAGCACTTTCGCCAGTTACATCCTTCCTTACCATTGCTTTGAGGACAAAGCAAAATTTAAGGGAAGGACAATGTTACAATAAATAAATAATATAAAGACATTAAAATAAATAAATAAAGTAAATTAAACATTAATGTAATAAAAGGTCATAACTAAAAAGTCATGACTCTTCATAAAAACCATAAAGGGCATATATATATATATAGGCAGGCCCTATCCTTGTAATATCATCATTATTTTACAATCAATTATTATTATATGTATCTTATTATGGATTTAGAGTGAAGCTGTTCATTACGAAACCCTTGTGTCCTTCACAAACAATAGCAAGCTAGCTAAGGAATTAGTCTAGTTTAGGGTTAGTAAAAGTTAGCAAAAGCTTCAAGGAAGAAGGTTTGAGTGTTTGTTTGATCAATCATTCACTATAGTGAGTAGACTAGTGTCTTTTAGCGTTTATGGAGTCAACAATAGCAACGACAAAGCTTGGAGAAAAGTAGCAATGATAATACTTGTCAAAGGAGAAGGGATGGATGAAGGAGGTGTTGGCACTTCAAGGCCTCAAGCATCCAAATCCTAAAGACAAATTCGCTAGAGAGTAAGGAATCTTAGGCCCTAGCAAATCTTCCTTCCTTAGACTATTTGAAGAGTGTATGCAATAGACAATTAGAGTGAAACTACTAGAGTGCTAGCACTTTAGGGCTCTAGTAGCCACTTCTAAACAAAGTGTACTTGAGAAATTTAGACAAGTAGAAAACTATAGAGAGAAAGAAGTAACTTATGTTTCTCTCCTAGGGATTAAGCAAGCAATTCCATAATCTTTAACACGAAACAAGTAAAATTTACCACAAGCATTCATTTACATAAACAAATTGCAGATTTTCTACTTACTTCACCAAGAATAATCAAACCAAACCCTAGTTAAAGATCTTCCACCATGAAAAATAGCCAAGATACACCAAAATATGCCTCTCCAAGAAGTTGCGCACTAGTTATTTCAGTCAATAGCCCTTAAAGAGGGTGCAAATTTCAGTCCACACTAAATGTGTGATGAGTGATGATGAAAAAATGAGAGTACTTTCTCTATATTTATACAAAACTAATGACCTTTAATTAATTTTAGGTTAAATAAGGGCCGACCTGGCTAATTTACATCAAAATTCAATTTTTACATAAATGAAATTAATTAACCCTTAAAATCATCTTCAAGGGTGACGTCATGCCCTTCTAGGGTGACGTTGGACCCCTAAGGTGGAACGTTGGGCTCCATATGCAGAACGTTTTGCCTCCAAAGGCCTTGGATGATGCCCACACGTGCGAATCATCTCACAACTACTCTCAAAATTCAAAAACCCTAGCTCTGGATGACGTCCAGGGTCATAAAGGTGACGTCATGGGCTCCCAAAGGTCAACGTCGAGGTGGAAGAGAAATATCCCTCTGGGTCTATGTCTGCCAGGGTGTCTCCAAGGGCAACGTCCTTCTTTCTTCTTGGTGCAAATCTCTGATGTCTTCTTGCCCCTGGTTGGGGTTACATCATTCATCTGTGGGCTTTCAACCCCATGAAGGTCCGAGATAATCATTCCCTCATGTGTACCTGTCCACCGGGCAAGGTCCTGCAGCAACAAGAAGTACGCCCTCTGGGTGTTCTTAGGTCATAGGGATCATAACATGTAAATCACATCTAATAATTAAATTACCCAAACATGTGCATCAAACCCCCCTTTACCCAGACAAATGCTCGAAGACGTTATGCAATTTAACAAGTCAGGTTTGGAGAAGGTCTCAGGGTGTCTTATTGGGCTAATCCTCCTTAAGTTTGGGGTGTTTCCCAGGCGAGAAGCAATCCAGGTCATGTAAGTGTATGAGGTGGCGTGAGATATGTGTTTGGGCATGGGGTGCAGTGATAATAGGGAAATGTAAATCTTACCTGTGGGTGCCTTTGTAGAGGGTGAGCTGCACCTTGTCATAGATGTCTTTGTAGAGTGTGAGTTGCACCTTGTCATAGATGCCTTTGTAGCAAGTGTACAATCTGCACAAGTGCGACCTCCAAGATAATGCTCCAATAATAGAAATAAAACCAAGCAAGAGCATGCAATGTGCCACGTGTGGCTCTCCAAGTATGCCACACGCCTCTCAAGAAAACCCCTTCATAACCACCTCCAATAAAATAATATATGTGCCAAGTCAAAGAGGTGAGGGTGCTTTCGAATGAAGGTCAAAAGATGGCAAGTGTAGCTGAAATATCCATGCTATAAAGATGAGAGAGCACCTATGAGAGGTGTGCCATGTAACTACCTCAACTACCCAACAAATAATAAAATATCTCCATATGAAGTGTGCCCTAGAAAGAAGTGCCAAAAGTGGTTAGACCTCATCAATGCTCATGCCAAAACCATGTGTTGTTTTTTGATACCATCAACTAATTTCCCCAAATAATGTGCACAAGAGAAAGTGCACCTTAGAGAAGTGTGCCAACCTCTCTAACAATAAAATAATTACCATGTATGCCTTACTTAATAATTGTGCCCAAGAGAGGAGTGCTCCATCCAAAACCCCAAGTCTCCTCCAAATATACCCCTCCAAGTATGAACATCTTCCAAGTGAAGTATGGTGCTCAAGCAATTAACCTCCATGGTAATAAAATGGATTAAATTAACCATTAAATGGTTAAATCAAGCTCAATATGTGTGCACAAAAGTTAATGCTCAAATGAAACCATAGTCCAACCTCCCAATAGTCACCAACTGATTAAATGGACATGAACATGTGTGCCAATGAGGGTGTGTGTGCTCCAACAAGTGTTGTACCATGCAAACAAGTTATACCTCCTAGCAAATACTACCATGATAACAACACAATTACAAAATAAAAGCTCCACCTAGGTTTGAACATAGGGTGCACCACCAAAGGACTATAACATGATAATACCTCATCAAACCTTAGGAGAAGGCTTGATCATAAAAAATGTATGTAGTAGCCACTCACTCTAACTCCAACTTAGGGCACGTCCACAAGGGTACTAACATCATCAAACACCATGCAAACATTGCTTTTTTAGGTTCCAACATTTGTAAAGCTAGGACTTTTGTTGAGAGTTAACATGCCAAAGCTTCCAAGAACGGCTTGTTGTTGATGTATTTAGCATCGGACAAGTACTTCCACACAGGCTCGATGTTTAGCATGTGGAAGTCGTTCGTAATTTTTAATTTAGAAGCGAGGATTTTTTTTTTTAATTTATAGGTATGGGGGAAACTTTTATGCAAGCTTAAGTTGCAGGGAAAAAAAAAGAAAAGAAAGGGAGCTGTACGGATGCCGTACAACAACTGTATGGGTCGTATGACGTACAGATTGGCCGCATGACTGCAGAGAAGATCCGCGTGGAGATTGCTTTGTGTGAGCAACTAGGCTACACAGGAGAAGGTGCAACCACAACATGTGGAGAAGGCCGAGCCGTATGAGAGCTGAAGTGGATGGCCGTGGGCTGAGAGATCAGGCATGTGTTGTTGTAGTCGGCGACAGATCGGGTTGTAGCAAGGCTTGGAGAATTGATGGCAGGGTCATTATGTAAGTGCAGGTGGCAGGAGAGAAGCGGTTGTTGTGGCAGTCGCAATAGTAGCTAGCCGCAACAAGGGTCGTAGGCACAAAAGGAGAGAGTAGAGGAGCGGAGGAGCTGCAGTTGTGCGTAGAGGTCGACCGTAGGGCTGAGATCAAGGTGAAGGCGGGGAAGGGGCCAAGGAAAGGGAGCAACAACGACTCAACCAAGAAAAGTACACGATAGAGGGAAGGAAGTTGTGGGAGGAAACTCATTAGAGTAGCACGGGCAAGTGCTAAAGACGTCGACTAGTTGACGACTAAGTGGTAGAGTGCCAAGGACATGTTGTTGACTGCCACAAAAACGTCGCGGGCTAAAGCCGTCAGACAACCGCTGAAATAGAGGCAGATAGGGGCCTCATGGATGGGAAAAGACGACGCGTGAGATAGTTTGAAGAATTGGGTTGAGGTAAAGGGTCACGTTTGGGGAGCCACGGCAGGAGATGCGGGTTGAGATAGGCCGCCAACCATTGTCGGCTAGGCTGTGGAGAAGGTTGTCGATCAAATTCGTTAGGGAAACCATGTTGATCGTACACCGCAGAGGACAACGGGCAGGCACGCCAAGTAGGCTCCCAAAAGACGTCTTGGCAGCAGGGTAGATTTTTGGGCAGCACCAAGTAGCAGGCAGGAAATCAGGGCAACCTCGGGCAGTGGGCATAAGTAGTCGGGCAACAACAAAAGGTTGTGGGCAACCTTGGGCAGGTTTGGGCAGGGGTCCGATCAACAAGTCCGGGTAGTGGGCAGTAGGTTCGAGCGACAGGCAATGGGTTCTAGCAACAGTTCCAGGCAACCAAAAAATTGTGTTGAGTGGGTTGCTAGAAATGGAAAGCAACATAGTGTTAGAGGACAAGGAACATGTAGCTCCGAAGGTTGAGCAACTTAGAGGGAGTTAGCCTTCAGGTTCATGTGGAAAGGAGCAACCTTCCAAGTCTGTCAAGGAGTCATGGTACTAGATGGCCATGCAGGATGCTCTGGAGTAGGAGGCTTCTAGGAGCATGATCAGAGGGAAGTCTTCGAAGACTGGTCCGAGTGAGATGGAAGGGATAGCTTTCGTTTCAGAGGGAGCAACCAATCAGGTGGATTAGAGAGCACCCGTGGTAGCAGACATAGTAGCGAAGACAGAGCCACCTTTGGGTGGTGGAAGTCCCTTCCTCGCTAAAAGGGAGTATTGATGTATTTAGCATCGGACATGTACTTCCACATAGGCTCGGTGTCTAGCATGTGGAAGTCGTCCGTAATGCCTCTCAAAACCTTAGGAGATTCACTTTATTAGTGATTAATAAAGTGAATGATCTTTTAGATTAACGTGAGATTAATTAAGTTAAATGCCTAAGTTCTTGGCATTAGTAACTTAAGTGAGTTAATTAAATCCTAGCCATTAGATCTTAAAGTGAAGGGGAGATCTAATCCCAACCCTTGATCACTTTAGGAGATCTAGGGTTTTGGACTTAGGGTAAACTCAAGGTTATAAAAGACAGCGTATGTGAGAGGATGAGACACACAGAGAGTACATAGAAGCAAAGAGGGATTCTTTGCTCATGTACTTGTGTCACACATAGAATGAGGAGATCTCATTGATTGGGTGAAGAGCATTTCATCCAAGTGTGAGTGGGCAGGGTTGAGGAAAGGTGCAAAGGGGCAGCAAGGGAGATAGCAGCCAGGTGGGCTAGGCTATTTCTGTATTGTATTCCTCTGATGGGCCATTATCCCAAGATGGAAGCCCAAGGATTTTATTAATAAAATAAAACTCAGATCTGGTTTTCCTTGGGGGGTTTTCTAGGGGTGTTTACCCAAAATCTTTGTGCAATGTGTTTGGTTTCCTGTTAATGCTTCCGCTGATTTATTTTCGTTAAAACCTAGCTGTGCAGTTATTAAATAAAGTGATTTTATTTTGAGATAAGTGCTGGGTGCTAGGTTCAGAGAAATTAACACTTGGAACATAGCCACTTATAACCCATGGCCAACTTGCATCTGGTGAATGTTGTCAACTTGCCCCACTCCCAATGGGGCCACTAGACATGGGGCACCAAGAGGCCAAGCTTAAGAATGATCTCATCATGGATGAGGCTTTTAGTACACTCCAATATGAACTTATCGGTGTTGGCCAGATTGAACTTTTACTTGAGCTTGGCCCATGATAACCAAGAATGGGCCATCTTGTTGAACATGGCATTGGCTGAGTGAATATCCTTTTTGAAAAGGGTGAGGGCCAAGAACCAAGAAGTTTTGCCCAGATGCTTGCCTTCATATTTGACAATCAGTGTCCACTAAGGGCAATGATTATTGAAAGAAAGGCCAGTTTGAAGGGAGAGCTCTTTCTAGGAAAGAAAGGGCTTCACAACCTCTTAGGTCGTCTAGATGCTCTGAAGATCAAATGAGCCTGAAATTTTAACTTGAGGGCGTGAAAAACAAGGTTTGAAAAGATACTACCTGCCAGGCCCACTTCCCAAGTGGGAGGCCTTGTAATTGCAACCATCTAAGTTGTGGGAATCTATGAAAATTGATTTGTGCAGCCCAGCAGCCATCTTCTCAGAAATTGAGAAACAACCCTGCCAATGGACCCCCCTTGAATATGTAATTGGATATATAGACCCTTGAAAAGATTAAATTAGGTTAGAGTGCCCCAGATTCAACGAATTCACCATCATAAAATGAAATATGAGGAACACACCATCACAATTTTGGGATGCTGACCATCACAAGATGTCAAGGCACTCACCAAGTTCCAATCCACTCATCTAAGCTTCCTTTTTTGAGGCTAGGCAGCTTACAGGGCAAAAAAACCCTCGTGATCATCCATGATATATAAATTACTGCTTGCTGCTGAATGGGATACTGCTTTCTCCAAGTTCTGAGTCAGCTTACAATGTAAAGTCTCTCATCTGGATTGCAAAAATTATAAATTAGCACACAATTTTAGTTTCTAGTTCTAACAGTCTTTAGCCCCTTTTAAAATTTCAAATACATCGACCAGGATCTAAAGCCACAATGGGGTGGCTTTTAAATTTTATAAAAATAACTTCTAAATTTTTTAGAAAAACTAAAAGTACATTTAAAATTTTGAAATCCCTTGCTGCTCATGTCTTGCCCGCCAATTTATTTTCAGAATCAATGCCAAATCACTGTGTCTCAGCAGCCATTGTTTGGGGTCTCAGGTGTGTTTCTCTGCCTGGTATATCTGCTGTTGATGGTCTTTGCTTGCATTGCATGTCTCAGTTGCTATTTCAAGCCTGCATCTACCTTGCCAACCACTAGCTGTTGTGCATTGTCATTTTCTTGTTCGTTGTCTGAATCTCATATGCTTCATATCTGTGCCTGCTGGTGTCACTTCTGCCCATTATTGAACCCATCCGATACCTGGTTTGGGGTTCACTCCACTCTGCAATTTGTGTCCCTTTACTGCAATCACATACGTCTTTTCTTTTATTTGTTTCTTTCACTGCATTTCCTTTCTTCTACATGTATGGTGTTCTTCTCAGCTGCTCATGCTCACAGGCAACCTTCTCACATCCCTTCCCAGCCTCCCACTTTTTCACTATTTTTTTTATTTTACTTCAATAGTATTATAGTTCTATATCAGATTTAAAAGGAGATCCTTTCCTGTCTTCCAACACTATGGCTGCCCATTCCAATGCCTCACCAACTGCTCCTATACCATGTTGTCAGAGTTCAAGCATAGCAACCACAAAATAACAATACAAGATAATGAACACTAGAGAAATAGGTGACAATTTTATTAAAAGGATGATCATTGGAGGTGCATCAATGCAGATAGAGGCAAATATTTATGGGTACAAATGACCTTTGATCTTATGACTCCAAGATTCCCTATGCTCTTATCATTTCCACTTATACATGTGTGACATAGATTTGTCCACATTTTATTTTGTTATCTGTGGACTTTATCAAACACACGTGCATGCACACAAATGTATATACATCACATACAATGTATGAGACAGAGAGTCATAAACACACACACAACTTAACTCCTAATAGGAGGCAGATGCAGGGATGGAAGCTGGAGTCATGAAATTCACATCATAATGTGGAATTCTTTAAAAAAATGAATGAAATACAAGTTCAATTGCAGGATTGACTACTTATCATTATTTCTATCTACAGGATGTCTCAATAAATAATTCCGCTTGTAATATAGTATCCCTGCTGTATGCTTGTGCTGTTTCTCCATTATGAAGAGATTGGTTTGACCTGCAGGAGATTAGTTTTGATCATGTACAAATCCTACTGCCTTTGGTAATTTCAAATTTCATTTTTCTGATAATGTTTTGAAACCGAGTCAAGAGCAATAAATGAAAGGGATCAAAATGTGAGAGAAAATATAGAAAATAGAAAGAACAGAAAGTGAAAATCTGGATAGTTTCAATTTAGGGTTAAGTTCGTGAGTTTCATCCATCTGTTATTTCTTGCATAGAAGATTCTTATGCAGTCCTGTAAAACATTCCTGAAACATTTTTACTAATTGCAAAAACTGTCCAGCACTTGATGACCAACATTTTGGGATACAGTTTTGAATTTTCCAGGATTGATTTGACAAAAATGACATCTTTGATAGAGTTTCTTGCAAGTTACATCGTAGTTCACCAACATGTGATGTTTGTAGATTGGCAATTTGGATGGAGAACTTTAAGAGATTTGATGGGTTAATTTTTGAACATTGCTGCTTACTTGGGGAGATATTTAATATCAGTATGGTCCTACAATTAATTTCATTTAAAAAAAATAATCCCATTTAATACTCTTATTGAATTTTTGTTTGATCTGCACCATTTCCTTTCTAGAATCTATATTATGAGACTTCATCTCTGTTAAATTTGGGGTTAAATTGAGCCCACAATGACCAAACATGTTGCATTTCATGAGTAGAGTTATCTTTTGTCCCAGTTCATTGTGCCATGTTATCTGTTGCACCTAGTCTTATGTTTTCTGTAAATTCTCTTTTATATAACTTATAGATGTTGTTTGACCTTTTTTTGAGTGATTTCCTGTTGTGCAACTTTACTATCCATACTATAATTGTTAATTCCTGCAAACCCAACACCTGACTAATAATCTGAATAAACTCACTTTATTAATTATTAGCACAGCTAGGTTGTTAACGAAAAATTAGCGGAAACATTAAAACAGAAACCATAACACATTGCACAAGATATTCGGGTAAACATCCCTGGAAAAACCCTAAGGCAAAACCAGACCTGAGTTTGATTTTATTAATAAAATCCTAGGCTCCCGATCTGGGATAATGGCCCATCAGAGGAATACAATGTAGCAATAGCCTAGCCCACCTGGCTACTATCTCCCTTGCTGCCCCTTAGCACCTTTCTTCAGCCCTGCCCACTCACAATTGGATGACCTCTCTTCACCCACTCAATGAGATCTCCTCACTCTTTTGTGTGTGTCTCATCCTCTCATCTAGGTTGCTTTTTATTACATTGAGTTAACCCTAAGTCCAAAACCCTAGATCTTCTCCAAAGTGATCAACAAGTGAGATCTAATCTCATGTTCACTTTAGATCTAATGGTTAGGACTTAATCAACTCACTTAAGTTACTAATGCCAACAAACTTAGGTATTTAACTTAATTAATTTCACATTAATCTAAAAGATCATTCACTTCAATATTTAACACATAAAGTGAACTCCTAAGGTTTTGAGAGGTTACAAAGACGACTTCCACATGCTAGACATTGAGCCTATGTGAAAGTACCTGTCCGATGCTAAATACATCAACACTCCCTCTTAGCGAGGAAGGTACTTCTACCACCTGGAGGTGGCCTTGTCTTCCTTGTCAGATCTGCTACCATGGATGCTCTCCAACCCCCACTTGATTGGCCGCTCCCTTTGAAACAAAAACTATCCTTTCCATCTTGCTTGGACTCGTTTGCGAAAACTTCCCTTTGATCATGCTCCTAGAAGCCTCCTACTTCTGAGCATCCTGCATGGTCATCTTGTACCATTACTTCTTCTGGACAGACTTGGAAGAGTGTTCCTTCCCACCTAAACCTAAAGGCCGACTCCCTCTGAGCTACTCAACCTTCAAAACTTCCTTCTCCTTGCTCTCTGCCACTCTGTTGCTGCTTGCCATTGCTTGCATAGGACGTCCCTTTAGCCTATACAAGTTGCCCTCTCTAACTCTGAAAATAGTTGTTGTGTTTGAGCTAGATCCTCTGGGCATGATCCCATCTCAGAATAATACCTCATAGCCCTTCTTCTCAATTACTGAGACTGAGAGCACACTCCTCCTGAGTTCTGGCACCCATAGCACGTTTGTCACTTTCGACATGCCTCCTGACTCCATCCGAAATGGAGACACAATTCCAGATCCCCTCACTGCATGCTTGGTCTCCATACCAAGTTGCACATACATATATGAGTCAGACTCTGTGAAGCTTTCGAACAACTCCCGTGCTCCTATCATATGACATGTGGCTCCACTATCTATCAACCATGCATCGACTGATATGGTGCCCAAGGTAGTCTGGGAAACAAATAAGAGCTCTGACTGCTCAAACTTCTTGGCAAACTCATCCATTTGAGCCTTTGCCGACGCAACTACCTCTGGTTGCGTCTCGTTTCCACTCTTCTTCTTGCTCGGACATTGACCTACATAGTGCTCAAACTTGCGACATGCATAACACTTGAGTTTGCTCATGTCCTTCTTCTTGCCATCTTGAGAGGTAGACTCTCCACTGACAAGCTTCTTGAACTTGCCCTTCTTTACCTGGCTAGCAAGAGCAATGTTCTCATCATCAACCTTGTGCCTGCCTCCATTCAACTATTCATCCCTAAGTTCCTTCTGAACAAAGTCATCCCACAATCTTGACCAATCAGGGAGCTTTTCTCGTTCTACGACCCCTTTGATGAACGATGTCCACTCCTTCGTGAAGCCTTTGAGTGTCGTTCTCACCAACTATGAGTCATCCACTGCGTCTTCGATTGCTACTAGTTCATCTCGAACCTGTCGGATCCAGGTGAGATAAATCGTCACCGTATTTGATCATGTCGTCTTCGTATCCCCGAGCTTCTCTCTCAGCACTATCTTGCGATTCTCATTCTTGCTTTGAAATAAGCTCTTCAGAGCCTCCCACATGTCCTTGGTTGAGTTCTTTCCCGATAAATGAGGGATCAAGTGATCCTTCACTCAGTCTGGGTTTATCCTTCTGGCTTTTACGTCCTTTAGTTTATGGTGGCCAGATCTTTTGGATCTGTTGGTGTGGCCAAGATGGAGTTGGAAAACTCCCAAATGTCGTTCTCCATTAACATCAACATAATTCTCTCTTTCCATGGATTGTAGTCGGACACCCTGTCCAACTTGTCTTCAAACCGCAAACCAGATGCGGCCATCTACGCAACCTGCTGAAAAAACTCAAATCTAGCTTCCAAAACCTGCTTATCGGTCTTGTTGTCCGCTGCCCGGATTCGTTGCCCATTGCCCAAACACCTGCCCGAAGCTGCTTGGAGTTGCTCACAGCCTTCTGCTATTGTCTCGGTCCTTTCTAGGCTGCCTAGAGCCTTTTCTGGGCGCTGCCTGGTTATCTCAGCTTGTTGCCCGGTATACCTGCCCGTTGCCTAGGCCTCTATGGCCTGCCCGAATACCCTGCTGGGCCTGCTTGAACCTCTGTGGCTTACCTGAATACCCTGCTGGGCCTACTCGAACCTTTGTGGCCTGCCCGAATACCTTGTTGGGCCTGCTCGAGACTGCCTGGGTCTGCTGGTGGCTGGCCTACGCGGCTGGGTTGGTTCTCTGCAGCTGTTGGTTGCTTCCACGCTGCCCACACCTCCTTGTTGTCGCACCTGTTCTACCCGACTGAGCCTCCACGCTGTCACCCAACTCTTTCCTCCTCCGTGTGACATGCTGCAGACCTGTGTGACTGCTTTTTGTTGGCGGTCTTACCTCTGCTAGTCGACCAAATCTTCATTAGTCGTCTTGCTTCAAACTCATGCAAGCTGTCTTTACTCCCGATCAACAGTTGATCTCTTCCATGTGCGACCTGCTATAGCCTTTACTCACGCCTGTAGTTTGTCCCACTGCCATTTTTTTTTCCTTCTCAGAACCCCTTTTTTACAACCGATCTTTCTTTCCAGGAGCTATTCGTTGGTTGCTCCTCAGTTCATGTGGACAACCTCTGCCACGTCGAGATCTTCACTCCCGTGGCCGTTACTTGTCCACGTCCCCGTAGCAGTGACGACTGCTATTTCTAAACGCTCGTGACCTATGCAACAACCTCTCCACGCGGTCTCACTCGCTCCTTGACCAACACTCCTCTGTTGGCCAACTGCAAACGACCACACAACCTCACGACTATTGTTGGTGTCGACCTCAAGACCACATCCCGACGACTCTCAACAATACACTCAGCCTTTACTTAGCCGTACGAATTATACAGATCTGTACGGTGGCCGTACGACGACCATACAGTTCTTTTTTTTAAAATTAATTTAACCCAGCAGTTTCAAACCTAAAAAAAAATCAAAATTTTCCCGTAGGTCTGTAAAAAGATTTTTTCATTGCAAATATCGATCCCGTGCTCCTGGTTTCTCCTTTCAGAGTCTTGGCTCTGATACCATGTTAAAACCTGCAAACTCAACGCTTGACTAAGAATCCAAATAAATTCACTTTATTAATTATTAGCACGATTAGGTTATTAATGAAAAAATCAATGGAAGCATTAAAACATAAACTATAACACTTTGCACAAAATATTGTGGTAAACACCTCTGGAAAATCTCCGAAGGGAAAACTAGATCTGAGTTCGATTTTATTAATAAAAATCCTGGGCTCCCATCCTAGGAAAATGGCCCATCAGAGGAATACAATGCAACAATAGCCTAGACCACCTTGCTGCTATCTCCCTTGCTGCCCCTTAGCACCTGTCCTCAACCACTTGTATGAACTCTCTTCACCCACTCAATGAGGTCTCCTCACTCTTTTGTGTGTGTGTGTGTCTCATCCTCTCACCTAGGTTGCCTTTTATTACATTGAGTTAGCCTTAAGTCCAAAACTCTAGTTCTTCTCCAAAGTGATCGACTGCTGAGATCTAATCTCACGTTCACTTTAGATCTAATGGTTAAGACTTAATCAAGTCACTTAAGTTACTAATGCCAACAAACTAAGACAATTAACTCAATTAATTTCACATTAATCTAAAAAGTCATTCACTTTAATAATTAATACAAAGTGAACTCCTAAGGTTATGAGAGGTTACAAAGACGACTTCCAAGTCTATGTGGAAGTACCTATCCGATGCTAAATACATCAACAATAATTTCAACATTAATCTATGCTTACTGTTGACCTAGATTTGATTCTCATTACATATTGATATTTCCCCCTGTTTGCAGCATGCTATTTGTGGCACTTCATTAATATTGCAAAATGTTCATATTGCTTGTTGCACTGGTTAACTCTGTAATCCAGTGGAGAACTGGGAATGTAATGGTGACTGATGTTTCCCCTCACAGGCTTCATCTTCGTAGGTGTTTTTCCCAAATTTAATTTCTGGTCTTTATTTGCTGTATATGTAAAAGACTTTTTGTCTTGTATGTTTTGTGCATAGCCATAATTTGTTCAGCACTGGTGTCCTAGCTCAATGCATGTAGATTTGACATGTCTACCTATTCGTCTATGCTTTCCATAGTTTGGCTATAATGTCCTGATTTTGATAATTAGTTGGACTCGCAAAACATAGACATGTAATTATGTTTGGAAATACAAATGGATGTTTTATTGTTCCATAATGAAATACACGTTTTGCCGCTTTACTCACCCTTACCTGAACAGGTTTTGCTTGGCCATTGTTGATTCTGTTCTGATTGGGATGTGGAATCAGTTTATTTCTTTGATGACGAGCTAGGAAGGATGGCAAAACTAATGATATTGGGTACCTTGCTGAAGACACCAGTCTGGTCTTTTGGTTAAGGATCCATAGCCATGTCTAAGAAGTTTTGAGTTTAAATGCCTGTTCATTTTTAGCACCTTGTGAATGTTGTGCATATCTGGTATTTTTTTTGATTGGCAAGATTGCTTCTGTTATTGGAGATAAGTTAGTGAGTCAGCTCTTGGTACTTATAGCAATCGTATTTATTTTCATTGTTAAGCTCGCGGGATTGTTTTCATTATTGGAGATTGGTTGGCGAGAACATTCGATATATTAAGTTCTAGTTTCATGTTAAGCTCCTTTATATGTACTTATAGCAATCGTATTTATTTTCATTGTTAAGCTCCTTTGTAAGCATTCGATATATTAAGTTCTAGTTTCATGTTTTTCTTTTCCTAAATATGGAACATGGTCTTTGTAGATGATATTGATAACATGGAAGAGGTCTTGCGGCAATTTGATATGAACATGAAATATGGACCATGTATTGGAGTTCCTAGGCTGGAACGTTGGGAGCGAGCGTCTAAACTTGGTTTAGATCCTCCACAGCAAGTCAAGGTATTTTTGGAAAGAGCTGGTGCCATATCGGATTGCCTTTGGGAGGGACGAGTGTAACTCAACATCTTTCTTGATCAAGCTTTCCAAAATAACTATTGTAAAAAGTTTGTTAGTTGGGAATAAAACTAAGTCTTTCAACGTTTGACAATTGAATCATGTTCGTAATATTGTTGGACACGACTTTCTGCTTTTTCAATATGTACATTCCTCAAAACATGTAATATATACTTAATTTTGGAGTGTATAGTGCTATTGAAAAGTGACGTTTGTCTACTTGATTCATACTAAATAATCGTTACCCCTCGTTACGAATGGTGTTGTACTTTAATAAGTTTCTCTCCGTCCTTCTATTAGGAGAGAGATATTCACCAATTGAAGTTTATAAAATTGTCCTATGTTGAGGTTGTAAGATCATTCTATTTAAAAGAACATGAAAGATCTCGTGTATTTCACTTTATTTTGTATATTGCCAAAAGTTAAGTGAAAAGAGGACAAGGTAGCTAACGATGCCTTAGTTCACTAGCGAGGTTGACAAAATATTAAGCCATACACTTTCATCCTTGTTGTGGTTTGCCTCACTTATGAATTGGTAAAGAAGGGACGAGGTCGATTGCAAGTCTTGTGTGGTTTTTGCTTCATAAACACCCTTAGACATGAAGTCTATGTTATGCGGTACAACCCATGAATTTTAGCGAGGGTGTGTTGCTCAAAGCAACTTCCAAAAAAATGGACATAGCTTTTAAATGCAACTAGTATTTTTTGTGGTGAAAATTTAATAGATGCATTCCTTGTGAGGGATGGAAACATGAAAAATATAAAATCTTTTTTGTAGCAACTTTTGAGAAAGTTGAATTGAATTTTTCGTTCTTTCAATTAATAACACATTTGTTTCATCATTGTGTGACAATGAGTCTTAACTCTCGAAAGCATCACCGTGTGGTTTATGAAACAAGTAAAACCTTAAAATTGGCTAGAAACTTTCGAAAACATGATTAGTATTGGTTTTAATAGGCCATTCTATTTTAACTTTGAAAGTAGTGCGATTGTGCTCATATCAAGGGAAAAAATGTATGAATCTCTTGATCTAATGAAATTTAAATAAAGGACATGCCAAACATACCAGGGTTGATAAAGTTAATTTTGATCACTATTAAGCGGCAAAACTACAAATATATCAAGATTCTTAAGTAATGGATCATTAATAATAAAAACCCCTAGGAGGAACTCTACACCTATAATGTTAATGTTTATGCCATTATTATAGTTCTTTGCATTTCAATAGATAACAACAACATAAGAACAAGATCACTGAGAAATACACATTCACAAGAGACACAACATTTATCCTGGGAAACCCTCTAGGGGAAGAAAACCCAGCAAAACTTCCTTAATATAAATAACCAATACAATGCTAAGAGATCTCTATGCTAAAACAAAAAGTCCTCTCCAAGATATGTGCCACTCTCTCTCTCTCTCCTTTGCCGGTAATAGATCATAACTTGTCTCTCAAACTGAGCAAGTGAGTTGTGTTCAACTGAGGTGCTAGCCTCCTTTATTTATACAAGTTCTGGCATGTGTGAAGTGTCTCTTCACTGGCAGGGCCGAGTTCTCAATTTGGGTGGATAAACCCACCTTTATTATATTTCTGGGTCTCTTAATTAATTGTTGGGGCCGACTTCTTATTCTGCCTATTATAATTGTCTGTTGACCACTCTGCAAAAGGGGATTTGGTCCTATTACAATATCTGACATGATCAATCCACAATGGAGATTGATCCTATGAATACAATATTAATAATAATAAGAATACTCTTTGCAGTTACATTATTTCAACATATAAGAGGGCCTCCTGTACATGGGGTTTTCATCTTCGGATTGATAGCTAAGGTTGTATTGCTGGATTTTATAACGAGTATCCACATTGTGCTCATATGTTGAAGAAGCAAGTGATCCTTAAGAGAGCCTGAGAGTGGAAAGAACTCAAAGGATTGGAGATTGGAAGCCACTTTGACATGCACAAAGGGTAATAGTCTTATTGTAATCCTTCTTTTGATTAATGAAAAATATTTCGTCATGCCCCCCATGTCTATTGTCTTATGATTCACATTGTTTACATACTTTTGTTAATGTTTTTTTGAATCATTGGCATATTTAGCACATTTCTCTCTTTCTAAAGTAAGTAGGAATTAGGGTTTATCATTTCAATAGGAAGAAAGGTTTTCTTTGGCGGTTTGTGTGTAGGTTATTTTGGAGGACCATTGTGGCTGTGAAGTATTTCTCCTCCTCATGCTCCTCGAACTCAACTACCAACCATTTGAAGACCTCTTGAGAGTTATTCGAGGTTCTTTTGTTCCTCTTTCAAAACCATAGCTTAGTTTAGTTTTTACTTGAATATTTGTTTTCTTAAAAAATGGTAGATCATGCTATGTTTTCCTCTGGGCACTAGTGAACCAATCCACTAGTAGGGTTTTGTTTAGTCATCCTTTGCTCGTTTGTTACATACACAACTAGTATTTTGCATGTATGTAGCAATCTTCTTTAACAAAATAAAATCTTTGATGCTATTCAATGCACTAAAACACAGAATTATACTTACAAGTTTGTATATCATTTTTGTTGGAGATCAACAAGATGATTTGGGTAATTGCATTCTTGGTTGTTTAACAAGATATACCTATCTTTTGATTGCATCTTGAGGTTGATTCTAACATATTACAACTTGGTTGAGTTGCAAAATTATCAATTTTGTCAGTGAAGTGTGCTCTTATTATAACATTTAGGAATTACTATAATGGTTGGACTTTGGAGATTTGATGCAATGTTATAAAGCTTTACTTTGTGAGGTTGAAGTGTAAGAGTTCGACTTGAACTTTGACAACAAATTGATAAAAATTTGACATTGTTCAAAATGAGGCATTCTCATTTTCTTTTTAGCATTTATATTTGACATGGACGATTTTTCCACCATCTTGCTAATTGGACTCTTTTAGCATTTATATTTGACATTGACAAGTTTTTCCACCATCTTGTGAGTTGGATTCTCAAGCAATGAATAATGTGCAAGTTGCTCATGGGTTAGGGTCTAACTTATGAGTAGCTTAGGGCCCAAGGTCTAATTGTTGATTATTGGTTGCTTATTTGTTGCTGATGAGTTTGACTTGTTTGCATAGAGCAAAACTTGAGACCTAGTTAACTAGGCTTGGTAGCAGGGCCAATCATAGTTTGACTCGAGAGTACTCAAAACAACTTGACAATTTTCACATCTATGATTTGATGAGAGACATCTTTAAATATATCTCAAAGAAGGATTATGTAAATAACACACATTTGATACTTTAGTATTCCCTAATAAGTTGTGGCTATGCACGAGGAGGAAAAGTGTTTAAAGACTCACATTCAAAAGACTCAAATTATTATTAAGGGTAGTTGATGGAATTGTTTGGGTGTATTTTTTGTGGATCAAGACAAATGCTCTAAAAGGCAAAAAAACTATCCATGGTCAACAAGAATGCTTCACACAACCTAAGGATCATGTAGAAGCTAAAAATGATATGACAATGTTGTGACGAGAAAGATCAATAGGAGATTCAAGGAATTATAGAGCATTGAGTTGCCTCTTTGGCGAAGGAGTCAATAAACTCATCAAGTACTCAAAGTCACACATCAATGAAAATGCATGTGTACATGGAAGCAACACAAATATGCCATCGTAAAGTTTGTCATTGAAATGCTGAAGAGTATCTATCATGAGGCACAAAAAAGGAAAAATACTAACAATAATCAACATAAGTGCTCCATAAACATAGTAGTGCCAATGTACAAAGTTGCGATCAAACACCTCGAAGTTAAAGAAGATTGGATACAAACACACGAAAAGACATAAACATGGAATGATCAACAAAAGTGCTCCAAGCAGAAAAGGTGCCAATGCAAACAAGCTAGACAAAGTGCTTTATGAAAAAGACACTAACACCAAAACAATGCCATCAACACGAGACAAACTTCTCAATACTGGTCATTACAAAAATATGCTCATTAGGTAGCCATTTACAATCCAAGAAAACATTACTCAAATGTCCCTTTGTAACATAAAAATAGGGTGTAAATAAAATGATGCTAAATTTGACACATCAATATGACCATGACAATGTGCAAAACAATGCTCGAATAGAGTCCTTCAAAATCATAGGCCCCAAGAAACCATAAATTGCTTCTCGAAATTCAATAAAGCTTACAAGAGTTTTTATTAAGTGAGCATAGGCACGCATGATCAAGAATGGGGGTGAAAACCCATAAACATGCTATCGAGGAATGGTCTCTAAAAGATGATAGATAACATGTTGAAGCAAATAAGATTCGACTCTAATGCACAAAATGAAAAATCTGTGAAAGATCAGCTTAAGTGCTCTAATCATGCAAACGAAATAATCCTAGTGAAGTGGAGAGTGCTCTGATTGAGCTCTAGTGTCAAAGATCAACATGAATGCTCCATACAAAGAATGGTTTCCATCATAAGTTGTCAAGTGAAAACACTACATAATAATCAATCTATGAGAGCAAACAATGGCCAAGTCCAACCTATGTCAAATGAGAATCAATAGTTTGAAGATGAAATATATCTTTAGAAAGAGACATGCCCTTGAGTCCATGAGTGTCCTTTTTGTTCTTTGATTTGGCTTTATTCAAGATATCCAAAGGTGCAAATTTTGTTCCCAAAGTGATCCAAAATGCCTAACTTCTCAATAGATCTTCCATATAGGACTTCTATGAGGAATAATCAATACTAGTTAAGCATATTACAAATTTCATATGAGCCATAAAAAC
>ML808174.1:5542-36480 GCA_009831015.1 Picea engelmannii | reverse complement strand
TGAATATTGTATTCTGAGAGAGGAGACTGTGAGAGAAAGAAGAGGAAGTTACATTGGGTTTTGCTGTAGGTTGTATCCCTTCATTTGCTGGATAATAATAAAGGAAGGACCTGACAATTTCTCTGGTGGACGTAGCCCACACTAGGTGAACCATGAAAATCTGTGTCTCTCTTGTATTGTGTGTCTTCTGTGTTTTGTTTCTGCATTTGTTTTATTTTATTGCTCCGTGGTCCTGATTTTCTAACACTTTAAAAATGATTCTTGCTCCATTTCTAGATTTGGAATAGGTACCATCAAAGGACATCTTCCAATAACCTTGAAAGGAGTTCTCATTTTCTAGTTTTGGAATGTCGAGTTGTTCTAGATCAAGAACAATATAGTTTCCTATTCCAGCATAAAGATATCTCCTCATCAACTCATTCTCTTTCTTTTTTAAGGAAACATGTTTTCTAACTTATCTGGGAACTCTGACCATTGTTCCATTCTTGAGCGACATCATACAACTTCCATCGTTCATGATATAACCTCCAATCATTGAACACCAATCTCTACCAAGAAAAATTCCATATGCTGGAGGTGGATCTACAACTATAATAGTAAAAACTCTCGTGATGTGAGGGACCGCAGCTATCCATGCACATCAATCTTTAATCTCCCCATATGATGGGACTTTTCTTGAGTCAATATCATAACTGCTTTCCCTAGTCTCATATTGCTTCATACATTCCATTCCCATTGCTTGCATGACTGACAAAGGGATAATGTTGTTGATAGCCCCACTATCAACCAAACAATTGTTCAATACAACATTATGATTTTCTATGGTAATGTAAAATGGTTGGACTTTTCCTCTTCACTTGATTGATGAGAATATTTGTTGTTGTTTGGAATTTATAACTGCAACTTATGTTCTTGTATCAGAGTGATCAAGTATCCTTAACAAGTCTTCCCTTTGTTGTGGTATCTTGACTACTTCCATCAAAGGAAAAGTAATTCTAAGTTTAGATAAATCATCGATCACAATATAAGTCATCTATTGTGGAATCTTTGCTTGGCTAGTAACAACTTGTTTCTTTGTTATTTCTGCTTGATTTACTTTAGCCTTTTCCTTTTCTGTAGCTTCTTTTGACTTGAACTTGTTTTCTCGTGCTCTTGTTTGGAAAACATTTTATTGCATATCATACTCTTCTTTTTCATTAAAAATGTAAAAGGATGATTCCCCTTCATTCATATGTACCGATTCCAAAATATCATCTTGGATGATGTTTGCTTCTTGATCAAGATCTTCAAAATTTTCTTCCAACACATCAACATTAGGATGTGGCATTCTAGGTGCCCTTGGCCTACATTCCTCATTTCTGTCATCATTTCTTGTTCTTTGCTCCTGGATAGGAATTCTTCATTGCTCCTGAGAAGGAAATATTGGGTTTTGATTTTTCGGGACAAAATGTTTAGTTCTTCTTAATCTTGTTAGCTCATTTTTCATGTGTCGAATAGTTCTATTCATTTGAGCCATTTCTAGTTTTTCCCTTGTTTATTGGGTCACGGCTAGATCATTTATTACATTAGGATAACACCATGGAATACTCATGCACCAAACTAAATCCTCATTTTTCAACATTCTTTGAGGTTGATGCTCTTTTATTTGCTATAGTAAGATTATCCATTTGCCTTTGAACTTTCCTAAGGATGATCTTAGGATCAACATTTGTTTCTATCATAATTTCTTCCATCTCTGTTGCTTTACTCATAGCTCCATCTAAATATTCTATTTGTGTATCTCTGATATTATATTTTACATTTGTTGGCATTGCATTCTTATAGCATCCAAGTATAACTGAATTATTTGTTTTTTTCTCTTCTGGAATATGATTTAACATTTGGAAAAATCGCAAATTGAAATCTCTGTTTCTCTTAGTCTTTTTCAAATGGATTTGAGTGAACCATGTGAGCAATGTATGGTATGAAACTGGGGGTGCATACATGGTCATGAACATAACCTCTAAATCATCAAATGATGAAATCAATCAGGAAGGAAGAAACATGTACCATTCATAGGTCGGGCCTATCAATGTCTGTAGAAAAACTCTCACCATTACATCATCATGTTCTATTAGATGGATTTTACATATAGTCAAGAATTGGTTGATATATGTCTTTGATTCCATCAATCCATCTCCTGAAAATATGGGCAAGACTCCTTATGGAAGAGTAGGTAATTGGTGTTGTTTCCCTACAAGAATGAGTGGGCTATTTCTAACCTTTCTTCGTGGGATTCTGTCTCTCATTTCTTATTTAAGGAATATCTTCTCTTTCTTCTCTATCACCCATTGTTTGAGTCTCTCTTATTTGATTTCTAGAACTTTCTCCAACTTCAAGAGTTTGAATTTTTTTTCTCTTACTTCTTGTTATTTGACCCTTGCATGTTTCCAATCTTTTCTTAATTTCCATCTCTTTGACTTTGTCTTCTTGCAATTTCTCTTTCTTCTTCGTGGGATTGGGTTTCCCATGATATTTCAGTTTCTACTCAGATTCTCGTTGTTGCTATTGCCAAGATATACAATTGATGCAATACACTTTCTTGATTTCTAAGAACAACTTGTAAATTCGGTTGATTAGGGTGAGGTCGAGATATTAGAAATCTCGTCTGCAAAACCGACATTTTACTCTCCCTAGTATGGTCGCCAAAAATGTTGATCTAAAAGATTGTTTTACAGTCTTAAGGTCAACCTCACAAGGATATGAATCCCCCTACATTTTTATAGAGGTGTTACTCCTCTTATCCTTCTGAAATTATATACAAAAATATAAACAAATCCTTAGAAGGACCAAACTTATAGAAAACAAGTATTCACATTCAAATCAATACCTAAGATTGAGACCATGTGTTTTCTAAAGATATTATATACAATATATTACAGGATTCATAAACTAAATGAGTATGATAAATAAAAGGCTGACATTTCCATCACAACACTCATCAAGTAAATAAACAATATCCACAAAAAGGAGACAAGAAAAATGGACCGTATATAACAGAGAAATTTAAATGATCATTTCATTAAACACCAAAAATATTACGATGGATACATATTTGAAATATCAAGCATTATATAAAAGTATTGGAGAATACAATAATATAATATCCCATGTTAATTCTCTCGGAGTCTAAAAAATATAGAAGTCTTTAAATACAAAGTAAATGTCTTTAAAGAAAAGATCTGCATTCTCCCTTCAAATAGGACCGGGATGGGGCTCCCATGAACCATAAAATGAAAAGACCTGGAAGACAAGAGAAAGAAAATCAAGGATCAACCTGGTTTTCATAGATAACCGAGAAATAAAAGACAACATGACAAATTATTACATAAGAAAATAGCCTAAAAGGGAGGAACAATTTTGTTGCTTGACTCACTGTGATGGAAAGTTTTCATACCCATTTACTTGCTTGGAGGTTTTTCTTTTATAGATGCTTTTTGTTTCCGAGGTGGTATAACTGCTGCAATTGTTTCTTAATTTTTTGGCTCAATGATTTTGATTAATGCTTTCTTTAACCATTCCTTGATATACTCCCTCAAAGGAGCTGATGTGATCTCATGTCTAGTTTTGATCTCAAATAATTCATTTTCAAATTCTCTCATGTCCATGAGCGATTGGTGCAACATGTCATCCACTTCATCATTTCTATTAATATACCCGACTAACCATTTTTCAACTTCTTCTTCAGAAAATTCTATTGTTTTGGTAAATTCATTTTCCCAAACTACCTTTAATGCATCAAGTTGAACTATTAATGTTTCCCTTTATAAAATAATTGTATCCATTAATAGATTAGGACCATCAAGTTCTTTGGTAAGATCAACAAGTTTAAGGAACAAATCACTTTTTATTTTATTTTTTTAAACATCTAACTCACTTATCATTTCTCTCAAATTTTTTATTCTCTTCAACCAACATGCATTGATCTGTTTCATTCGAGTAGTCGAAGGAAGTTTCTGCTATTTAATGCGGGCATTGCTTAAGCTTGAAACTTTGGCCGAGAATGTACTCACTTCTTCCTTGTCAAATCCTTCATCATTCTTTAAATATTTCAACAAATACTCCTTGAAATTTGTAATTCTTGATGAAAAACTGGCAATGCTTTGAGTAAGATCCCAAAGTTCTTGAATCGGGTCAATTATTTTATGTAGTGCATCCCCAACATACTTTATTATTGCTTTCAACAAGCTTGATGAGCCTTTACATTTACTGTTACTTTCCATAATGTTTTCTAACACAAGTGTTGGTTGAATTATATTAAGGGGTTCTGGAAATAAAGGTCCTGGCATTAAGGGTGCTTCTAATTATTTTATCTTTTGTTTCAAATCTAAATTTTCCTTTTCCATAGTATCAACAAACTGCTTCAAAGCCTCTTTAGTTGTGTTGTGGAATTGTGCAATTTTCGATGGTGCAATCCCGTCAAAATCAATTGATGATTTCCACTTTTCTGATGACTTTTTGTTTCTTGTATTAACTTTTTCCAGTATCAATTTTTTGGATTCTCGATTGTAGGTCACGTGGTGCAAGGTAACAGATTATTCCTTGAATATTTCTGGTTCATGGGTAATTAGGGCTTCCACAACATCCCTGGTTTCCAATAGTGTTTGTGCAGACAAACTGGGTTCTTCAATGAGCTTATCAACATCCATTACTTGTGGGATTTCTTGGGTTTCAGGTATGCTTAACCCCATTGTTGGCATATTTCTTTTCCTTTTAACTGAAGTATACATAGTATGGGACTTTTCAAGATTTTTCCTTGGTGGGTCTTTATCACCACCATCATCTGAACCTCCAGTTGATGCTTTTCTCATTTCAATACCATTGGTTCTATATTTTGTTCTTGGCAGAGTGCTCTTCTGGGAATTATTTGGTAAGTTAGGGTTTTTGTCTACTACTTATCTACATTGTTGTCCATAACCTTCATTGATACTGATAAATTCTTCCATATTATCTGAAACTTGATCTGCCACAACTTCAGGGATATCCAAATTATCTCCACCGCCTTTTTGAAATTGTTCAATTTTATTGAAATATGAGGAATAGCCAATTAATTCCATATGTGTTGTTAACTTGTTATCTGGGTCAAAACCCTTAACAAGTTTGGATTCCTTTAAGTCAAGCTGGTCAAAATGGCATGCAATTTCATTGAGGTGGGTTATGTGCTTTACAATGAATTCTCCAATTTTCCATGCTAGGGGTATGAACTGTTTTTTCTCCTCTCGTTGAAGAAACGAGCCCGGGTTTTATATTGTCTGCACATTTCCTCAGAAAGTTTGTCTGATACATAAAATGGGAGAAGAAAAGGCTTTTCTTCTCACCCAAATAGCCTAATAATAGTAAATTCCTTAGAAGTCTCAAAAACTCCTTTCCCGGAAATAAAAGGTGGTGGTTTCAAGAGATAATCTTGACGTACCAGGGCCAAAAATTAACTTTTTGAACTCTGAAATGAAATTGTTGTGAACCAGCTAAAAGTTATATTGATCTTTGTGTTTATATAGGGCCGAATACCATTCATAAAATGGTTCCATCTTAAAATAAATGTTCCTTGCCCTCAGCAAGTCTTCGAATACATGACCATAAGGAATGGCAAAGATGAGGTAAGAGGTCATATAGAATTTTCGAGTCTTTTCCAAATTACTCAGTTGAAAAGATACTTCACTCGAGATAAGGTAGCCCCAATTTATAATGGCTTTCTCATGCAAAGAAGAATGTATGACATATATAATATTTATTGGTACAGATGTAGTAGATTCCAGACCAATAATATGAGAAAACAACCATGCAAACTCTCTAAATGGGTATTTTAGTGAAGTTACCTCAATCTCGGAAATTCTGGGGTTACTGCATGGGTTGATTGAGTAATTGCCTACGAACTTTTTTCTCTTCTATGCTATTTCAAAAATTCATTTGCCTCTTCATTTTAAACCGCAAGGTAGATGTAGGAACTCATATCATTTTGAAAAATACTGAAGGATCTAAGAAATGGGTTGATGTCCTTGAAGCTAAATTATTATTTTCTCAGAGTTGAACTTATATGCACTCCATTGAGCAAGTTCTTTCAAATCTGTTACTTCTGGAACACAACCAACTAATGCTATGCTTGAATTCCAAATTAGGTTCATCTTTTTCTCGGCTAGAGAAAGATCCTTGTAGTAATTGTACGCCCTCGATCATTGAAACTCTTGATCCTCGCGTCCAAGTGTGTTTAGAGTGTCTCCACAACACAACTCCTTTTTCTTACTTGACATTCTTTTCTCTGATTTTGGCTTCAGAAATAGGTGGTGCTATTGTTGATATTTATATCTTAGCATATTAGTTTTTACTTTAATTTTACCACATATTGTTCTGATAGTTCAATCAATGTAAATCTTGTTTTAATATATCTGGCTTGCATGAGGAGATTTGAATTTATTGCAAGTTTTACGGGTGTTTTACAAATTTAATAATGATATTGTGCTTACACAAGTGGAAGATGATGTGGAGGGGATCATAAATTTGATGGTAAGTAGTGATGTGATGTCATGGTGGATGAAAAATGTTAAGGATGGAAGTGTAATATGAGGGTCGGAAAGTGCAAAATGTAGAATGCGGGATTGCAAACCTGTAGTCTTGTGGATATGGATAAAATTAAGGAGGCATGCACCGACATGAGTAATGCGACTAAGTATTGGAGATGGTCATTTTTTGGATCGTGAAGGTAGAGGGTGTATTTTGGAGAATACGGGACTATGGACCTACGAACCTAGAGACATAAGAAAAAATTAACAGGTGGTATTTGGCTGCCCTGCATCCACATTTCACGAAAAATGGTTAAGTGTTTGAAAGTGAAAAAGGTGTGATTTGGGGAATACAAAAATAAGAGGTGCATTTTGGAGGATGCACGATTTAGGAATTTAGACTTGTGGACCTACAGACGTGCGGGCTCAAGACATGTTCTACCCCCGCCTCACATTACTTGAATAAAAACCGATGAAGGATAAAAACAATAAGGAAACAAGGAAAAAGAGAAACAAAGGAAGAATTTTATGAATATTAAAATGAAAGAAAAAATTGATCACGAGCCCGGATCAACATTTGGCTCCAACTGTGGGACATTGACCCCCTCCGAGTTACTAAGAATCCAAAATCTTCTTCCATTAGGAAACATGGAGTGAGAAGAAAATAAGAAAGAAGTACCAGTACCACGAGTACCGGGAATGACTCTGTACAATTTGCCTATATATATACACCAGGAATGACTATGTACAATTTTAACTAAGGGGGGTCAACAAAAAAATTGTTTTAGATGTTTCCCATTCATCAGAAATGGTTGGATTATTCCTTTCATATCCTTGAGCAAGTATGAATTATAGCCAATTACTTTTCGATTTGATATGGATCGATCCAAAGAGCCTCAAATTTCGTTTGGAATGATGGTTTTTATTTTTCTTTATTCCACAACAAAACTAATTGATCCTTTTGAAAATCCTTTAAAGTTGCACTTTTATCAAAATATTTCTTGACCACTTCATATCTTTTATTCATTACCAATATCGCTTGTTCGCTATGTTCTTCTAACTGCAGGAGTTCATTATATATTTTTTTCATTGATGATTGTTCTTCTTTTTCTTCACCATCTATGATAAGTGTCAAGGTATTCAATTCCACATGCAAATGTAATATTGTTTCCTTCCGATACACCAAAGTATACGGGGAATGTCCAATACTTTATTTTGGAGTAAGACGACTTTCCCAGAGTGCATCTGTCAACTTATTATGATAATTCTTGTAATTAGTTTCAATAGTTTTCTTGATAACTTTGATCAATATTTTGCTTGTTGATTCTGCCAATCCATTTCCCTAAGGATAATAATTGGATGACTAATCCATGCTAATTCCATATTCACCACAAAATTTTGTGAATTTTGATCCAATAAAAATTGAACCATTGTTTGTTATAAAAATTTCTAGTACACTTCCAAACCTAGATATAATATTTCTTTTAAAAAATGAATTAACTTATCTAAATCTACATTTCTTAAAGCCACTACTTCTTTCCACTTTGTAAAATAGTCAGTTGATGTGATGATATATGAATGGCCTTTGCTAGACTTAGGATTTATTAGACTGATGACATCTAAGCCCCATTGAGAAAATTGTTGCTCCACCATTGCTTTCTGTAATGGGATTGCGACTCTTTTCATTTTCCCTGAGAAAGTATGGCATGGGATGCATTTCTGAATGAATTTTATGAATATTTAAACATAGTTGACCAATAAAAACCAACTCTAATGATTTTGTGGGCTATAACAACTACTGAGAAATGTCCTCCATAAACCCCATTGTGAAATTATTGAATTACTTCCATAGATTTTGAATGATCCAGACATATTAACAATACACCATCAAAATTTCGTCTGAATAATACTCCAGATACTAGAACATAATGGTTCGTTTTCATTTTCAAATTTCTTCTCTCCTTTGAGGACATTTTAGGAGGAAATTGACCAAATTTTAAATAAAAGATTAAATCCTTATACCATTTGGAATTTCCCAAACTTGTTCCTTGAACTACAACATCAAATCCACAGGGAGGATAAATGCTTATTGCTTCAATTCCTGTCATGAATTTACACAGACCCTGTCCTTTGAAAACTGTTATGACCCAAGAGGGGCATATATATGGCTAAATGTATATGATACGATCCCAAGGGGGGGCATATATGGGCATAAATGTACATGTAATGTGTAAATACATATGTAATAGGTTCGGCTTAGTGATAAAGGGGCCTCATGTGCAAGTGTGAATAGCTATATATAAGAGATCATGTATTCATTATTAGAGAGAATTATGAAGTATGAAAGGTATTTGATTATTTGGAGGGGGTTCCCCTATTATTTAAGGAGTTATTGTGTAACTTATCTATCTTGGAGTTGTGCTCCACGTTGACATTATGTGTCTGTGTGTACTCCTATTATTTTATGATATTTTGAGTATTTGGATCATAACATTTGGTATCAGAGGTCAAGGTCTTGGGGTTTCGTTGCTACATCTGAGACACCTTGGAATTTTTGCTATAACTTATTTTCTACGATGTTTCAGAAGGAATCCCTTGGAGGATATTTAGTAGACGGATCAAGGTACGTGGGGTAAAAACTTCATCTCCAAAGGCCTTGTACTTTCGAAGATATATCATGTGTAAGAGAGGGTTCTGGAATCATCTTGAATTTAGTCATATCGTAATTTTCACTATAAACGTTTTTATATAACATTTCAAACCCTGAAATCTGGAGAATATTCATAGAAATTATCAATGTATCTGTGATAAAAATTTTAGCTTCTGGTTCATCCTAATTTTGTAGATACACCTTGTGCAAGATAGGGTGTCTGACTAGTCATATTAACTAGTCTCAAACAGGTCTTACGGATAAAACAATGATATCTTCTTCAGTAAGTATTCAAATTAAGTGAGACCAATTTCATTGGATAGTGGACAATCTGTATTATTTATGGTACAATTTTCAGAATTTTATATCAATTATTGTGCACGGGGAACATTGTAAAAGTTCTCTCTCCCGGAAAGGCCAAAAATCATTAAGGTGTGGGGAAGTTACCATAACTTCCACTTGGCACATCCAATTTTTGTCAGACCTATGGAATTGTAGAGAAGCAATTTAAGAGTACTATATGTCGCAATTTCAAACTAATAAGGGCCGAAATTGCAGAGATACATCAGAAGTAAGGTTGGCCAGGAGGATAGGGTCCAAATCAAGGTTTCCAAGGTGTGTTGACTTAAAACTATCATAACTTTTGATTGGAATGTTCGATTGAGCTGATTGAAAATCCATTGGAAAGATAAAATATAGAAGAGAATATTGGAACAAGGATTATAACTATTTGAGACATTTATCCTTAATATACAGAGGTTGGAAGTCAAGGATTGGGGTTAGACCTCAATTAAGAGTCAATGACAATACCTAAATTTACAGGAGATGAAGATAAAGATGAAAACAATCCTATGGAATGGTTGAGGTTGGTAAAACAATATAATATGACTCCTATGAAGGCAATAGATTATTTTTTTGATGAAGCTTGGAAGTGGTGGATGAGTGTTGATCAAAATACTAGATGGCATTGCACATGGGAAGAATTTGAAAAAATCTTCTCAGATAAATGAGTTAGGGATACAAAAATGGAGGAATTGTATAGAATTAAAGATCAATTAAAAGAAGAAAAGGAAGAGATTAAGAAGAAGGGTGAGGCGCTATCTAAGATATGATCCCTTAATGAATCACTCATTAATGAGGTTAATAACTTAAAGCAAGAAAATAATAGTAAATCAAAGTGGGAAAATGATGAGTCAAGGGAATATTTGAAAAAGAAAGATGAAGAGATATGTAGATTACGAAACCATAATAAAAAACTATTAGATGAGGTCAATAGATTGAAAGAAGAAAAGAATAATTGTCAAAATCAAGAAGAAAGAGGGATCTTGGATGAAGAATCTACCAAAAGACTGGAAGATGAAATTTGCATGAAGGTTGAGGAATCCTTAAATACTTATAAGGTAAAATCAGAAATACAAGCCATAATTGAAGAAGGACGTCAAAATTTGTTAGATGGGATCACATTGCAAATTCAAAATGAGAAAGAAGACAAGATTCAAGAAGGTCAACAAAAGATACTTGAAGAAATTGAAATCCATCTAGAGGATGTACATGCCAAATATGATGGTATTATCTCGAAGGCTAGAGTAATAAAAGACCGAGCAAAGATGATCAATGATTCCATTGTTGCTAAAAAGAAGATAGATGAAATGCATGTGCAGAGTGAAGGAAGACCATCAAATGTGAAATCATATCGACACCCTCATTACCAAGAAACATTTCAAGGAAGACAAGAAGGAAGATATCAACATTATGAAGGAAGAAGATGGAATACTTGTCAATATTCATGGAACAAGGCATCACCAAACTACTCTTCAACAAGATATTATCAGAGACCAACAATGACTACAAATTGGAGAAGCTTCAACAAAAATACATGGAATCAAAGGAAAACAAATTATTCAACAACTAGACACCAAGGATTAAGACCGAAAATAATTGGTTTTGGATGGATAGATAATCAACAATGGAATGAAGAAAGCAGGAACATAAGAAAATCATATTACTTGGTTTCTTCACATGTGAAGCCTTTAAATGGAAAGCTTTGAGGACAAATCTTTTTGAAGGAGGGTACTATGTTATGACCCAAGAAGGACAAATATATGGCTAAATGTATATGATATGACCCCGAGGGGGGGCATATATGGGTCTAAATGTACATGTAATGTGTAAATACATATGTAATAGGGTCGGCCTAGTGATAAAGGGGCCTCATGTGCAAGTGTGAATAACTATATATAAGAGATCATGTATTCATTATTAGAGGGAATTGTGAAGTATGCAAGGTATTTGGTTATTTGGAGGGGGTTCCCCTATTATTTAAGGAGTTATTGTGTAACTTATATGTTATGATCCAAATACTCAAAATATCATAAAATAACATAAGTACACACCATGTACAAAATGTCAACGTGGAGCACAACTCCAAGATAGATAAGTTACACAATAACTCCTTAAATAATAAGGGAACCCCCTCCAAATAACCAAATACCTTTCATACTTCATAATTCCCTCTAATAATGAATACATGATCTCTTATATATAGTTATTCACACTTGCACATGAGGCCCCTTTATCACTAGGTCGACCCTATTACATATGTATTTACACATTACATGTACATTTAGGCCCATATATTCCCCCCCTTGAGGTCATATCATATACATTTAGCCATATATATCCCTCTTGGGTCATAACAAAAAATTTCAAGGGTTTTAATTCTAAATCATATTCTTAAAGTTTGGCCAACCAGTTTTCCCATCTTCCCTCCCTCAGTTGTTGATTCAAAATCATTTTGACTGGTGAATGAGTAACATAAGAAATGACATGGGTTGATAGAATGTATGCTCTGAAATGAGCATCTACTTTAACTAGAGAAAGGGATTTTTTTTCATTGATTGAGTAGCTCAACACATAGTCATGTAAAGTTTTACTAATAAAAACAATTGAGAGTTCTTCTTGATTTTGATTTTTATGAGTAAGGATAGAGGCAATGTATTCATGTAATATTCCACTTATAAAATATTATGCAGAACATAAATAATTAGCTAGAAATGGCAGATAAACAATGATATAACCATAACAACGTAACAATAATACCAGAATAATACCAGAATAACACCAAAAATAACACTTTGATTAATGAGAGAAATTTTCACTTGCCTCTTCGAGGGGGAAACCTCCAATAGAGAAAATATCTATTACAATAATATCCAAGACAAAACTTCTCATACCCTCTATTCCTATTTATACTAAATCTATCTATCAAAAGAACAATCTAGAGGAAGATCCTTCTAGAAGTAGAAGCTTCTATTAGGTCTTCTTACATTTGACTTATTCCTCCTTATTGTTAGGCCTTATTAATATTGACCTTTATTACATCGAAATATATTGTTCTACCCACTTGAGGGGTTAGGTAGGTTAGGTCCCTAACATGCCCTCCCCCTTAGAATCAACCTTGTCCTCAAGGATTGAGATGAGGAAATTGTTGTAGAATGGTAGCGGCCTCCCAAGTGGCATCTGTTGGAGTTGTATCTTTCCATTGAACTAACACTTCCTTGATGGTACGTTGACAAAGAAGACGCTCCTGCTGGTCCAAAATTGCTTGTGGCTGCAAGCAGATGGATCCTTCTTCATCCAACTCGAGAAGGTTGGTTTGAGTTTGCCACTTAGTTCCAATCACCTTCTTTAAGCAAGAGACATCAAAATCAGGATGGAGCTTACAATGATTAGTTAAAGATAACTGATAGGCCACCTTCCCAACGTGCTTGAGAACTGTATAAGGACCATCAAATTTGGGTGTCAGTTTCTGACAATGTTCAACCTTGAGTGAAGTTTTCTTATAAGGTTTCACTCGGAGAAATACCTGGTCTCCTTCAACAAATTGTTGTTTTGAGCGACCTTGATCGACTTGTTGTTTCATGCGATTTTGAGCCATGACCAAATTCTCTTTAAGGGTATTGAGAATAGCCTCGCGAACTGTAAGTGTTTGGTCAACCGCCTAGACCTTCGATACACCTGACATGTAGGAGAGAACTAAAGGTGGATTTTGGCCATATACTACTTCAAAAGGAGTCATGCGAGTAGTTGTATGGTAAGAAGTATTGTACCACCATTCAACTAATGGTAACCATTGAGCCCATTGATTTTTCCTTTCATAGGCAAAACACCTCAAATAAGTCTCCAAACACTTATTGATGACTTCAGTTTGACCATCAGTCTGGGGATGATAGGCGGTGTTGAGATGCAATTGGGTGCCCTGGAGTCTGAACAATTCTTGCCAAAAATTGTTGGTGAAAGTTGGATCTCGATCAGAAGCAATAGAATGAGGCATGCCATGAAGCTTGAAGATATGATCCATGAAAATTTGAGCCACAGTTGCTGTTGTAAATGGGTGTTGAAGAGCACATAAATGAGTATACTTGGAAAGACGATCCAAAACCACCATGATGACGGACTTATTTCCCGATTTAGGTAATCCCACAATAAAATCCATAGATACGTCCCTCCAAATAGTGGGTGGAATCGGAAGCGGTTTGAGTGTGCTAGGAGGTTTGATGGTTTCGCCTTTGTTGTGTTGACAAACATCACATTCTGCTACAAAAGTGCGAAAATCCTTTTTCATACCATCCCAAAAAAAAGAACGTTTGACCCAGTCATAGGTTTTGGTAAACCCCAAATTCCCAGCTGTGGGAGTAGCATGAAGCTCATAAAGCATTGTGGATTTAAGTTGTGACTGTTTACTTAAATACAAATGAACTTTGTAGCGAAGCTCATTGCTGTGCCAATAGTACCATGAGGAAATTGGAGAGTTGGCTTTCAATTGTTGGATCATATGCGATATTTTAGGATCATTTAGCCATTCTTGGTGCACAGCTTGGAGCCAATTCGGTACAATGAAGGAGAGGGAAAAAAGGGACCATTTATCTTCATATTTTCGAGAAAGAGAATCAACAACCACATTTTCTTTACCTTTCTTGTAAATGATCTCATAATCATAACCAAATAGCTTAGTTACCCATTGTTGTTGCTCTGGAGAGGAAGGTCGTTGCTCCAGAAAATACTTGAGGCTTTGATGATCTGTCTTAATTTGAAAGCGTTTCCCCAGGAGATAAGGGTGTCAAAGATCCACTGCATGCAAAATAACCAACATTTCCTTTTCATAGATTGATTGGCCCAAATGGCGTTTGGACAATTGTTTTCTAGTAAAGGCCAAAGGTCTTCCTTCTTGCATAAGGACATATCCAATTCCTTTACCCAAGGCATCACATTTGAGGACAAAGTTTTTTGTGAAATCAGGAAGGGCCAAGACCAGAGTAGTGCATATAACTGCCTTCAAAGCTTGAAAAGCCTGATCTGCTGCAAGAGTCCAAGTGAAATAATTCTTTTTAAGGAGAGCAGTGAGAGGAACCGTAATCTTCCCATAATTCTGAACAAACTTGTGATAATAGCTCGTTAAAACCAAAAACAACGCAATCTTTTGATAGTCTTGGGGTGAGTCCAATTCTGCATTGCTTCAATCTTTTTAAGATCCACCCGGACACCAACCTTTCCAACAATATGACCCAATTACTCTACTTCTAAGGCTCCAAAGGAACATTTAGAGCGTTTGAGGAAAAACTGGTGCTGTGAGAGTAGATGGAGAATTTGATCCACATGGGAAATATGAGATTGCCAAGTTTTACTATAGATGAGAATATCATAAAAAAAAACTAAGACAAAATGATGAAGAAAAGGACGAAAGACACGATTCATGAGGATTTGGAAGGTGGAGGGGGCATTACATGGGCCAAAGGGCATGACCAAAAACCCATAGTGACCCTCGTGAGTTCAAAAGGAAGTCTTGGGTATGTCAGCTTCTTGCATATGTATCTGGTGGTATCCAGAACGCAGATCAAGTTTAGTGAATTACTGAGCACCACTCAGCTCATCCAAGAGATCATCAATGAAAGTAATGGGTAACTTGTCCTTGATGGTGAGCTTATCGAGGGCATGAAAGTTGGGACACATGCGCCAAGTACCTTCTTTCTTAAGTGCCATGACCATGAGGGAATAATAAGGGCTGGTATTGGGGCGGATAACACCCGCTTGGAGAAATTCCTGCACTATTTTCTCAATTTCATTTTTTTGGGAAAAGGGGTGATGATAAGGGAGAACATTGGGAGGAAGAATGCCAAGAACAAGGGGAATGGAATGATCATGAACACCGCAAAAAGGAGGAAGTCTCCGAGGGGTGGAAAAAACAACTTGATGTTTGAAAATGATAGCTTGGAGGTCAGGATGCACAAAGGGTATCTCAACGGCTTGAAAAAAATGGAGTTGAACAATGATACCAGAGTGGCCTTTCTTGATGAACTTTTCCATACGATGGGAACTAATGATCTCAGGAGAACCAACTGTGATACCTTGGAACTGATATCTTTGTCCTTCCTGTTGAAATTGCATGGTTAATTCCTTAAAATCCATAAGAATGGGACCCAAAGTGTGTAACCATTCAACACCTAGCACATTGTCACAACCTCCCATGTCAATGGAAAACATATGAGTTTTCAGTTGGTAATGTCCAATTTTAAGACATACATTTTCACAACGCCCACCACATTTCATGGACCCACCATTGGTTGTCGTGATTTTAAAATTATTGACATCACAAATATAGCAATTGGTTTCCTGGGCAATGTGACGATGAATAAAATTTTGGGTGCTACCATTGTCAACAAGGATGATGACCTTCATGTGCTTAATGTAGCCAATGAGATTGAGCATTTGTGGGGCCAAGAATCCAGTGAGGGCATGCAAGGAAATAAGTGGGTCAACGTCAGGTGGGTCAGCAGGCTCCTAGGTGGCATCAGGAAGGGAGGGTTCTTCAACCAAGGGAACTGTCACATCCTCTTTAGGAACATATTTGGAAATGACCATAAATAGTTTTTGTTCCTTACACTTGTGCCCAGGAAAGTATTTTTCATCACAATTATAACAAAGACCCTTCAGTTGGCGTTAATCCATTTCATCTCTAGTTAGTTTCTAGACCTTGAGGGGAGTGATAAGGGTGTTAGGATTAACGAGTCGAGGATGAGGAACAAAAGGGGGTTTTTTGTTCAGGGAAAAAAAATTTGGTGGGCCCGTTTAACACGTTGAGTAGCTTCCAAACAATTTGGAGGGCAGGCCATGAGAACCTAGGATCCAATTTCATCCTTGAGACCACTGATAAAGCATTCACAGAAGAACGCATCTGACATGCCCTCTGTTCGAAAGGCCAAATGATCAAAAGCAGTGATGATGTCTTCCACTATGCCGGATTGTTTCAACTTGGTCAAACGACCGAGATAGTGGGTATCAGTATCAAAGCAAGCATAGAGCTCAGCAACAAACTGGGTCCATGCAATATACCCCTGACGTGAATTTTTTCACCATTGCCACCATTGTCAGCGTTCAGGATCTAGATAGAGGACAACATAACGAAGTTTGGCCAACTCGTCAATAATAACATGCATAGAAAAATAATGCTCCATTTGAGTGACCCAACCTGTAGGATCGGAGCCATCAAATATATCGACCTCTATGCAAGGAAGACGGGGTTCATGATGAAAGGAGTTGGAATGAAAATGTAGAGATTGAGAGGAATCAACAACATTGGGTTGTGATGATGAGGAAGGACCCGTAGGGCAGTTCAACAATTGATTGACAAGAAACTGGAGGGAGGTCAATTGGGTTGTGAGGTTGGTTTTCAAGTTGTCAATGCAGGAATTGGTAGAGTCGATCTGAGATGTGAGATGTGAGATGGATACATGGGATTGATTGACAGAAGTTTGGAGGTCTTTGTTGCGAGTGGTGGCCATTTGGAGAGGGGAAGTGCGGGTAAGGAAAAAAAAAGGGGTGGGTGGGACCACAAAAAAATAAATACTTGGAAGTGATAGGTACCACGACGATTAGTGCTTGAAGGGAAATATAATGGGATAGGTGAAAAAATAGGGAATTTGGGAAGGGGTCGAGTCCAATGAAACAAAAAGGATTAAAAATGAAGGGTATGACTGGGATCAAGGAGAAAATGGGAATCCAATGGAATAGGTCCCAAATAAGTTTGTCGGCGAGACCACTATACTCTTTTTTTTTTACTCTTGCGGAGTTATACTCCGGCTTGAATAATACTGCAGTGACGAAATGCCCAAATGCTTAACAGGAAGAAATGTGTAGTAATTTCACAACCAAAGACATTTTAGCACGACAATATATCTTGTTGGTTCTATTTATGTTTCCTTCCCAAGGGTTAGGATATTCAAGGGTTCTACAGACAAGGGTTTGCCTTGTGCTATATCTCTCTGATATACATGCGGGGTCCAACAGTAGTACTCGACCCAATATCTCAGGGCACCAACTAAGGAGGCTAGACCGTACCCTTAGCCGTACTACCCGACTATCCAGGTACTAGAGAGTATCTTCCCAAGTGTTGTTCTCGGTGGCACTATAGTAGTCAGGCGGTCGATCGGTTTATCTATGGAGGGCTTCATGAGATCTAGGTCGATCTGTATACATGTGTTGTATGATGCGCTACCACTCGAAGAGGTACCAACAGGGGTTACAAGGGTGGCCAACAGATGTATGCTTAAGTATCACTTGTATTTCCTGCATGTATGAATCCCCGACCACGATTTTATGCGCGTAACGACAGATATCTGTAGCTTAAAAACGTCGGAATACGTCTCTACCCTGAAAAAATTTCACCCACAATTTTCTGCCGAGGAAGGTGGTATGATACCACTTGTAATATTCCACTTATAAAATAGTATGCAGAACATAAATAATTAGCTAGAAATGGCAGATAAACAATGCTATAACCAGAACAACATCACAACAATACCAAAATAACACCAGAAAGAGCACTTTGATTAATGAGAGCAATGTTCACTTGCCTCTTCAAGGGGGAAACCTCCGGTAGAGCATAACTCTATTACAATAATATCCAAGACAAAACTTCTCATACCCTCTATTCGTATTTATACTAAATATATCTATCAAAAGAACAATCTAGAGGAAGATCCTTCTAGAAGCAAAATCTTCTATTAGGTCTTCTTACATTTGACGTATTCCTCCTTATTGCTAGGCCTTATTAATATTGACCTTTATTACATGGAAATATATTATTCTACCCACTTGAGGGGTTAGGTAGGTTAGGTCCCTAACAATTCATCTGAATCAAAGGAATACAATATGAACTCCTTATCAAAATTTGAACTAACAAGAACAAGATAAATAACAATGGATTGCTTAATTTGTGTGAATGTCGTTTGAATTTCTGGTGTCCACTGAAACTTTTGATATTTCTTCAACAACTTATTTCTAGGCTTGACAATGGTAGCATAATTGGGGACAAATCATCTGAAAAAAATTATCTTCCCAAAGAAGGACTGCACTCCCCTTTTTGATGTTGGGGGATTTACGTAATTTATAGATTTGATTCTTTTTGGATCAATATACACTCCTTTGCTTACAACATGGCCTAATAATTTTCCTTCTTTTATGACAAACAAACATTTTTTTGGATTCAATGATACTCCATATATGTTGCACCTTTCAAAAATTTGTTTGAGATGTTTGATATGCGTTTCTCTTATTTTAGAATAGGATGTTAGGTTGTCTTGGTAATCAACCATGAATTTTTCAATGAAATCTTTGAAAGTGTGATCCATCACTCTCTCGAATGTTGCACCTCCATTTTTTAGTCTAAATGGAATTTTGACATAAGTGTAGGTTCCCCATGGTTTTACAAACACCATTTTTGTTCTATCTTCCTCTGCCACAAGGACTTGGTTATAACTTGAAAACCCATCTAATATAGACATTAATGCAGGCCCTATGACTCGTTGAAGAAGCATTTCCATATTAGCCAATGAGTAATTATATTTTATGATGACTCGATTGAGATCCCTAAAATCAACACAAAGTCGTATTTCACCAGTTTTTTTTCTCACCACTGTTGGATTTGAAAGCCAATCTCAATGTCTAATAGGAAAAATTATACCAACTTTCTTTAATTTCTCAATTTCTATCTTTATTGGTGGCTTTATCTTAGGATTTATCACTCTCAAATTTTGTTTGAATGGCTAGGATCCTTCTTTCAAAGGTATGATATGTTTAAATATTGATTTATCATGTTCTTTCATATCATCATAACTCCATGCGAAGACATCTTGAAAATATTTAAAAAGTTGGGTGTTTTGATGAATCTCTTTAATGGTACAACTGGTACCCAAGTTTATATATTTTGGATATTCAAGAGTATCGATGTTTATCTTTTGTGTTTCTTGGAACTTCTTGAAAGAAGGTTCATCCAGTGGTAAGTTTATGATTCTATTCATGAATTTCTACCTGTGAATTTTGATCTTCTTCTAGATCACTAGAAGTTATGGGGTCATCATCAGTAAGAAAATTTACAAGATGCTCGTCATTTTCAATAACTTGTAAGTACTTTTGGTTATGGGATTGAAGGTCGAAAGATAGTCTTTACTTGATAAGTGCCTTGTCCTTGAGAATCATCTATGTTGAAAAGTGATGTGGCTACTCCTAATGAATCTTCCTTTTGGATCTTTTCTCTAGGGATAAAAGATATATTGAAAGAGTTCAAGGAATCCATGAGTTTTGAAACCCTCCTTGCATAAAATTTTAATTTTTCCTTATTGATCCTATATGTCTTTCTGATTTGATTGACGATCAATTCTCAATCACGAATGATCACCAAGTTCTCAAATTTTATTTGAAGAGCAAGAATCATACCCTTAATTAATGCTTCATATTATGCTTTGTTGTTAGTGCATGGAAATTCAAGTCTGGTTGCATGTGGATGTATAATATATTCATGGATTTTAAAAATGATTCATGCTTCGTTTCTATATTTGGAACATACACCATAAAAGGACATCTTACATTAACCTTGAAATGAGTTCTCATTTTCTTGCTTTGAAATGTTGAGTTGTTCTTGATCAAGAACATCATACTTTCCCATTCTAGCATCAAGATAGTTCCCCATCAACTCATTTTATTTCTTTCTGAAGGAAACATGTTTTCTAACTTCTCTGGGAACTCTAACCATTATTCCATCCTTGTGAGGCAACATCATACAACTTCCATCGTTCATGATATAACCTCCAATCATCGAACACCATTCTCTTCCAAGAAAAAATCCATATGATGGAGACAGATCTACAACTATAATAGTAAAAACTTTCATAATGTGAGGGGTCACAGTTATCCATGCACATACATATTTAATCTCCCCATCGGTTGGGAATTTTCTTGAGTCAATAGAATACATGCTTTCCCCAGTCTCATAGTGCTTCGTAGATTCCATTCCCAATGCTTGCATGACTGAAAAAGTCATGATGTTGTTGGTAGCCCCACTACCAACCAAACAATTGTGCAATACAACATCCTGATTTTTTATGGTAGTGTAAAATGGTGGGACTTTTCCTCTTGACTTGATCGATGAGAAGCATTTTTGTTGTTTGGAATTTATAACTGCAACTTCCATTCTTGTATCTGAGTGATCAAGTATCCTTAACATGTTTTCCCTTTGTTGTGGTATTTTAACTACTTCCATCAAAGGCAAAGTAATTCTAAGTTTAGATAAATCATCGATCACATTATAAGTCATATGTTGTGGAGTCTTTTCCTGGCTGGTAACAACTTATTGCTTTGTTGTTTTTGCTTGATTTACTTTCGTCTTTTCCTTTTCTAGAGCTTCTTTTGACTTGAACTTGTTTTCTCGTGCACTTGTTTGGACAACATTTTCTTGCAAAATATAAGACTCTTCTTGTTCATTAAAAATATAAAGGATGGTTCTTCTTCATCCGCCTATATAGATTCCAAAATCTCATCTTGGATGATGTTTGCTTCTTGATCAAGATCTTGAAAATTTTCTTCTTCAAGAGTTTCTTCCAACACAACAACATTAGGATTTGTATTTCTAGGTGCCCTTGGCCTATGTTCTTCATTTATGTCATCATTTCTTGTTCTATGCTCATGGATAGGTATTATTATTTTCTCCTGAGAAGGAACTCTTGGGTTTTGATTTGTTGGAATGAAATTTTCATTTGTTCTTAATCTTGTTAGCTCATTTTGCATTCATCGAATAATTCTATTCATTTGAGTTATTTCCAGTTATTTCCTTGTTTCTTGGGTCGTGGTTGGATCATTTATTACATTAGGGATAACACCCTGGAAGATTCGCCCACCAACTCCTCATTTTTCAACATTCTTCGAGGTTGATGCTCCTTGATTTGTCATAGTAAGATTATCCATTTTCCTTTGAACTTTCCTGAGGATGATCTCAAGATCAACATTTGTTTCTATCATAATTTCTTCCATCTCCATTGCTTTACTCATAGCTCCATCTAAATCTTCTATTTTTGCAAGTCTGATATCATATTTTACATTTGTTGGAACTGCATTCTTATAGCATCCAAGTATAATTAGATTATTTGGTTTTTGCTATTCTGGAATTTGATTTAATATTTTGAAAAATCGCAAATTGAAATCTCTAATTCTCTCACCCTTTTTCAAATGGATTTGCGTGAACTATGTGAGCAATGTATGATATGCAACCAGGGGTGCATACATGGTCATGAACATAGCCTCTAAATCATCAAATGACGAAATTGATCGGAAGGAAGAGATGTGTACCATTCATAGGTCGGGCCTACCAATGTCTGCAGAAAAAATGTTACCATTACATCGTCATGTTCTATTAGATGGATTTCACATATAGTCAAGAATTGGTCCATATGTCTCTTTGGATCCATCACTCCATCTCCTAAAAATACTAGAAAGACTCCTTGTGGAAGAGTAGGTAATTGGTATTGTTCCCCTACAATATTGAGTGGGCTAATTCTAACCCTTCTTCATGGGATTCTTTGTCTCTCATTTCTTACTTCAGAAGTCTCTTCTCTTTCTTCTCTGTCACCCATCGTTTGAGTCTCTCTTATTTGAGTTCTAGAACTTTCTCCAACTTCAAGAGTTTGAATTTGTTTCCTCTTACTTCTTTTTATTGGACCCTTGCATGTTTCTAGTCTTTTCTTAATTTCCATCTCTCTGTCTTTGTCTTCTTGCAATTTCTCTTTCTTCTTCGCAGGAAAGGATTTTCGACGATATTTCAAGTTCTACTTGGGTTCTCACTATTGATATTTCCATATCTTTGTCTTTCTCTTTCTTCTTCGTGGGAAAGGGTTTCCCATGATATTTCAAGTTCTACTCGGGTTCTCACTGTTGTTATTTCCAAGTTATACAATCGATGTAATACACTATCTTGATTTCTAAGACCAATTTGTAAATTTGATTGATTAGGGTGAAGTTGAGTCATTATAAATATGGTCTGCAAAACCGACCTTTTTCTCTCCCTAGTATAGTCACCAAAAATGTTGATTTAAAATATTGTTTTACGGTCTTAAGGTCAACCTCGCGAGGATATGAATGCCCTTATGTTTTTGTATAGGTGGTACTCCTCTTTTTCTTATGAAATTATATACAAAAATATAAACAAAGCCTAGGAAGGACCAGACTTATTGAAAACAAGTATTCACATTCAGAGAAATACCCGAGACTGGGACCAGGTAATTTCCAAAGAGATTATATACAATATGTTACAAGATTCATAAACCGAATGAGTATGATAAATAAAAGGTTGAAATTTACATCACAACATTCATCAAGACAATAAACAATATCCATAGAAAGGAGACAAGAAAAATGGACTGCATATAGTAGAGTGTTGATAGTTTGGTTGTCATTGATGTCAACCCTTGAAGAAGCCACAAAAGTGTGGTTTTGGTACCTGAAGTTGAATTATGAATATGGACACAATGGATAGTGTAATTATAGGGAAGGCTATCATAGATGGATAATACATGTCATGTCATTTCCAGTGAGATGTGGAATGCCACGTGGTTCCTCATGATTAGGGAGATATGGCCTTATAAAGTTGGAATCCCCAAAGAGTGGTCAAGAAGCCCCTAGTTAGTTAGGGTCTTAGTCAAAGGGTAAAGTGGTTGCAACAATAAATCCCTAAAGTAAGGAGAGAGGTTAGTAGGCAAAGTATATAAACACCTCAATGAGTCATTCACATGTACAATCACACACTCATTCATTGATTGTCTATCTTGTGAACTAGTGATCTTTTGCTATGGTTGTGACGACATTTTTATGAGGTAGAAAAGGAAGGTTGAAGGAGAAATTCTTGGGGTTGCAACAAACCCTAGTTTATGAGGTATCTGTGGGTTGTAGGTTAGTAGGGTGTGGATGTATGTGGGCTACATTGAAGGAAAGAATGGATATCGACGGGCTATAGAAGAGAAGGTTGTGTATCTGTGAAAAGTCAATTAAGGCTTGAGTAGATGTTGGTACCAGGTCCCTAAAGGTTTGAACGAAGTCTAGAAGTCACATATCATAGTTTCAGGTCAGCTACAAAGGTATTGGTATGGTTATATACTTGTTTTGATGGTATGGTTGGTATGGTATTTGGATATGGTATAGCTTGGTAGCTTGGTTGAGTGAGGAGCACTCTTTTATTATCTAGTTCAACACATGGCATGGTCCTTATAGTTATTATCATTGAGTTGATTGTATATAGTTGAGGCATATTCATGTTGTATGGTGGCATATGAATGAGGGGCATACATTGGCTCTTTGAGATACTTCATTTATGATATGGTACATATATGAATATGTTGATGGTATGGTATATGGTACAAGTTACACATGGTTGATGCTCTAGTTCATGATTCATTATTCTTTACTGATGTATCTTTGGTTCATGATTGATGCATGAGATTGTATGTATGTTGGTATAAAGTCGATGCATGGTATGGTACAAGTATTAGTTGGTTTATGAGCAAATACAGGTTGATGAGACAATGACAGTGACAGAGTGACGATGATAGTGACAAAGACAGAGTGATAATGGCAGTGAAAATGGAAGAGTTTATGATAGCGATAGTTGGTCTACACTTATATTTCAGGGCGACAAGACGGGGCAAGGATAGGTGGTTGTATCCACCTTTCGGTTGGAGCCTCCTTCTAGTTGTAGCTGGAGAATCAGGAAGTTGGTGCTTCAAATGAATGTATTTTTTTGATATATAAGAAAAACATTCTGTTGTTTTCTCCCATTTGGGGTTCCATGTAAATTATGGTGTACTATGTATCTATTGTGATGTGATGTTGTTTATGATAATACTGTTGATAATATATTGAATGCTAATGATAAACTGCTGAATATTTTGAAGAATATACTGTGGTTAAAAGTACTATAATTGCTCATTACTGATTCACCCCCCCTCTTAATAATCCAACATAGAGAACTTTAAATGATCATTTCATTAAACACCAAAAAAAATTGATGGATAAACATTTGAAATCTCAAGCTTTAAATCAAAGTCTTTGAGAATATAGTGATGTAATATCCCAAGGTATAAGTTGTCTTGGAGTCTCAAAAATAATATAAGTCTTTAAATACAAAGTAAATTTCATTAACAAAAATATGTGTATTCTTCGTTCAAAGAAGACTGGGATGGGGCTCCCATGGACCATAAAATGAAAAGACCTAGAAGACAAGAGAAAGACAATCAAGGATCAATCTGGTTTTCACAGATAACCGAGAAATAAAAGGCAGTATGAAAAATGATTGTGGAAGAAAATAGACTAAAAGGAAGGAACAAAGTTGTCGCTTGACTCATCGTGATGGAAAGTTTATGTAACCATTTACTTTCTTGGAGGTGTTTCTTTTATAGATTCTTGTTGTGGCTGAGGTGGCATAATCGTTGCAACTATTTCTTGATTTTCTGGCTCGGTGATTTTGATTAATGCTTTCTTTAACCATTCCTTGATATACTCCCTCAAAAGAGCTACCTTGATCTCATGCCTAGTTTTGATCTCAAATAATTCATTTTCTAATTCTCTCATGTTCGATTCTTGCAAAATGTCATCCACTTCATCATTTCTATTAATATACCTAACTAACCACTTCGAAAAATTCTTCTTCGAAAAATTCTATTGTTTCGGTAAATTCATTTTCCCAAGCTACCTTTAATGCATCAAGTTGATCTATTAATATTTCCTTTTATAAAGGCATTGTATCCATTAAATAGATTAGGACCATCAAGTTCTTTGGTAAGATCAACAATTTTAAGGAATAAATTACTTTTTTTATTTCTTAAAACATCGAACTCACTTATCATTTCTCTCAATTTTTTTATTCTCCTTAGCCACCATGCATTGATCTGTTTCATCCTGGTAGTTGAAGGAAGTTTATTCTCTTTTCTATGGGCATTGGTTAATCTTGAAACTTTGGACGAGAATGTACTCACGACTTCCTTGTAAAATCCCTCATCATTCTCTAAATATTTTAGCAGATACTCCTTGGAATTTGTAATTCTTGATGAAAAATTGGCAGTACTTTGAGCAAGATCACAAATTACTTGAATTAGGTTAATTATTTTATGTATTGCATCCCCAACATACTTTATTATTGCTTGGAACAAGCTTGATGAGCCTTTACATTTATTGTTTCTTTCCAGAATGTTTTCTAACACATGTTGGTTGAATTATATTCAAGGGTTCTAGAAATAAGGTCCTGGAATTAAGGGCACTTCTAATTCTTTTATCTTTTGTTTCAAATATAAATTTTCCATTTCTATAGTACCAACAGACTGCTTCAAAGCCTCTTGAGTTGTGTCATGGAATTGTGCAATTTTTGATGGTGTAACCCCATCAAAATCAATTGATGATTTCCACTTTTCCGATGAATGTTTTGTTTCTTGTATTAACTTTTTCTAGTATCAATGTTTTGGATTCTCGATTGTAGGCCGTGTGGTGCAAGGTAACAAATTCTTCCTTGAATATTTTTGGCTCCTGGGTAATTAGGGCTTCAACAATTTCCTTCGTTTGCAACAGTGTTTGTGCAGACCAACTGGGTTCTTCAATGAGCTCAGCAACATCCATTGCTCATGGGTTTCTTGGGTTTAAGGGATGCTCAACCTTGTTGTTGGTGTATTTCTTTTTCTTTTAACTGAAGTATACATAGTATGAGACTTTTCAATATTCTTATTTGGTGGGTATTTATCACTACCATCGTATGAACCTCCAGCTGACACTTTTCTCATTTCAATACCATCAGTTCTATATTTTATTTTTTACGGAGTGCTCTTCTGGGAATTATTTGGTGAGTTAGGGTTTTTGTCTATTACTTCTCTACCATGCTATCGGTAACCTTCATTGGTACTGATCAATTTTTCCATATTTGATCCATATTATTTTGAGAACGACATGAAGATAGAAATATAGCCGAGATATAACAATGAAATACACAAAAATATAAAAGAGAACACATAAATACAATGAAACCCATCTTCTATTACTGAATAAGATAGAAAAACATTGTAGAACACAAATTGGCAGAATGGGGTAGCCTATCTTTGAAAGGAAAGAGATGTTGGCTATGCTTCATTCACAAAAAGCTTTACATCACACTAAATTGCATGCTTAAAGGGCCTCCTTTACCTCAATTATATATGAGAGAGTGAGAGGAGAAAAATTCCCATGATGCATGTGGGATAAATTGGACTAAGGTTATAAAATTCCATAGGCATATAAAACACTAGGACTTCCCTGGTCACCCATCCCAATACTTCTCTGGCCTGAGCGCGCTTAATTGCAGAGTTCTAATGGTATTCAGTGCATTAACACTATGTTGTAGACATGTACATAAGACCACTAGGAAATCATTACATGATGTCTATAATTAACAAATGAAGATGACATTACATTACATTCCCCATAAAAAAGGGTGAATATCGTGGTTTATCAAAACCACAGGCTCAAAATGGTGATTCAGTGGAAAAGGTGGATGGCCACCGAGATATCTCTGGATCATTCCTCCACCCTTAGGAAGCAATGGTCCATATTGCGCCAATTTTCCTTGGGAAACGGGGAGACTTCTGCTAGATACAAATCTTGGTGCGTTGCTTGCCTTGTTGAAGAAGTTGTACTACTTAGCTTGTTGAAGTTTGCCATGAACCCATTGTTGGAGGGTTTGGATTCATTCAACCAATCTAGCTACATGATCTACCTGAGTTTGGGAGCACTCTATCAGTGAAGATGTAGCATGAAGAGTATGAAGGGTTCTGTTATAACCTTGCTTGACTGGGCAGTGTGGAGGCACCCCCGTAGATGCAACAAGAACATCTTGGTACTCTTCTACAATCTTGTTGATATGCTTATGTTGGATAGAAAGGTCTTGGGATGAGGTTGCAATGGTTGCAATGTCCTTCTATTCACCTTCTGATCAGATTGTGAAGAGGCTAAAATTTGTAGTATGAGAGATTGCTTTGTGGCATTGTTTTGGTGGGACAATAGTTGGAACTACCTCTTGTATCCTGTATAGATGACCCCCAAGAGTAACAATGACGCTACAAGGTCGAGACTCATAAAGACCATGATGCATCCACATATATGGTTGGCCTAATAGAACATCACAGAATTCCATTGGGGCAATATCACACAATACCGCATCCTTGAAGGGTTTGATGCCATAGGACAGACGACATTGCTCGCTGACACAAAGATCTTGACACTAGAAAATCCACCCAATGTTGTATGGTCGCGGGTGTGATGTTGTTGGAAAATCCAATTGTTTGACAACCTCTGCTGATATTATGTTCTTTTGGCTTCCCTTATCAACAATACAATACAATGGGGTCCCCTTCACCTACATTTGTGAATGGAAGAGTTGCTCCCCCTCCTCATGATCCTCTTTTGGTTGGATTGTTATAGTTGCGACAGTAGCAGTGGGTTATTCATCAATGATCTGTCACCTTTTATTGTTTTCTAAATCAGGGTCCAATTCGGGGTTCATCTCCTTGTTTTTTACCTTGGCCACCAATGACTGTATTGAGTGGCATTCATCAGTGTTGTTCCAAGGGATTTTGTGGAACTCACGCCACTTTCCAATGTCTTTCTTAGACTTTTCGTTACCCTTCTTTGCTTGAATCTGGGGCTGGCTCTCTTGAGGTTGGCCTTCCTTGCTCTGTCCTTCATTATGTGAGTTAGAATTGCCTTTTCCATGCTTCTCCCACTTACTCTGTTGCTTGAATTTCTGCTCAATTTTGACTGCTTATCGATAAGAAGCTCCTAATGAGGAGATGTCCAAGAAATCCATCTTTGTTTGGATGAACCTGTGTAGACCACTCCGATACTTCAAAACTAGGTGTCGCTCAGAGTCTTTGATACCTATATTTTATCACAAGGTATGAAATATGTTGGTGTACTCTGGCACCATCCGGTCTCTTTTTTGACGTAGATTTGTCCATATCATGTACTGGTCATCATAGTTTCTAACATGATAGAACTCCTCCTTTAGGGAATCTACAAAGGCCACCCAAGTGGGTTATCTCCCAAATAGTGTAGATTCATCCATGGTGTACCTCTCCCGGTAACCTTCCCACCAAGCTCTGACATGGTGAAGGGATTTAAGGAGCGTGAAGGTGATATTTTCACTGTCGAAAAATCTTTGGACAAAGTAATAACATTATAGTAGATTCAACCATTTTTCTAGAGCATATACATCTATTTGGCCTTCAAATAAGGGGATATAAAAATTGACTTGTACCTTGAAGGGTGTTGCACTTGCGAAATGGCTTCTTGTCAAAGATGCCTCAATCACCACCATCAGTAGTCTTCAAAGGATTTGAGCGAATTTTTCCATCATCTCGTTCCTCTATCGCACGAGAGATTCCTCGAGAAACATCTTTAAAGGATCTCCTACTCTGTCATCTCTCTTTTCTTCCACCATGGGAGGTCTCTTGGGATAGAGAGAGAGGTTGTCCTCAAGCAAAACTAGCTCGAGACCCAAATCTTTATACCCTGACCTTGTCGAGGATATGCTCCTAGAAATAACAAGGAACAGACTGCTCTGATACCACTGATCCAGATTATTTTGAGAACAACATGAAGATATAAATATAACTGAGATATAACAATGAAATACACAAAAATATAGAAGAGAACACATAAATACAGTGAAACCTAACTTCTATTACTGAATAAGATAAAAAAATATTGTAGAACACAATGTGGCAAAATGGGGTAGCCTATCTCTGAAAGGAAAGAGATGTTGGCCATGCTTCATTCACAACAAGCTTTACATCACACTCCATTGCATGCTTAAAGGATGTCCTTCACTTCAATTATATATGAGAGAGTGAGAGGAGAAAAATTCCCAGAAAAACATTGTAGAACACAAACTGGCAAAATAGGGTAGCCTATCTTTGAAATTAAAGAGATGTTGGTTATGATTCATTCGCAACAAGATTTACATCACACTCCATTGCATGCTTAAAGGGCCTCCTTCACCTCAATTATATATGAGAGAGTGAGAGGAGAACAATTCCCATGATGCATGTAGGATAAATTCAACTAAGTTTATAAAATGCCATAGGATGTAAAACACTAGGACTTCCCTGGAGGTCACCCATCCCAGTACTACTCTGGCCCGAGAGTGATTAATTGCAGAGTTCTAATGGGATCTGGTGCATTAATGCTATGTTGTAGGCATGTACATAAGACCACTAGGAAATCATTACATGATGTCTATAATTAACAAATGAATATGACATTACATTCCACTCCCCATAAAAAGGGAGAATATCGTGGTTTATCAAAACCACATGCTCAAAATGGTGATTCAGTGGAAAAGGTGGGTGGCAACCGAGATCCATCTGGATCAATATTATCTGAAACGTGATCTATCACAACTTTAGGGATATCCAAATTATCTCCACCGCCTTCTTGAAATTGTTCAATTTTAGTGAAATATGAGGAAAAGCCAATTAATCCCAGATGTGCAGTAAACTTGTTATCTGGGTCGAAACCCTTAACAAGTTCAGTTTCATTTAATCCAAGCTAGTCAAATTGGCCTGCAAGTTTGTCGAGGTGGGTTATGTGCTTTACAATGAATTCTCCAATTTTCCATGGTAGGGGTATGAACTGCGTTTTTTTCCTCTCGTTGAAGAAATGGGCCCAGGTTTTATATTGTCTACACATTTCCTTAGCAAATAGATTATCTGATAAATAAAATGAGAGAAGAAAAGGATTTTATTGACACCTGAATAGCCTGATAATAGTAAATTCCTCAGAAGTCTCAAAAAATCCTTTCCTGGAAAGAAAGGTGGAGGCTTCAAGAGACAATCTTGACATACCAGGGCCAAAAATCAACCTTTTGAACTTTGCAGTGAAATTGTTGTGAACCAGATAAAAGTTATACTGAGCTTTATGTCTATACATGGTCGAATACCATGCGTAAAATGGTTCCATCTTAAAATCAATTTTCCTTTCCCTCAGAAAGTCTTCAAATACATGACCATAAGGAATGGAAAAGATGAGGTAAGAGTTCATATATTCTTTTCAAGTCTTTTTCCAATTGTCCAGTTGAAAAGAAACTTCACTCAAGATAAGGTAGCCCCAATCTATAATGGATTTCTCATGCAAAACAGAATGCATAACATATATAATATTTCTTGGTACAGATGCAGTACATTCCAGACCAATAATACAGGAAAACAACCATGCAAACTCTCTATATGGGTATTTTAGTGAAGTTACCTCAATCCTGGAAATTCTAGGGTTACTACCTAGGTCGACCAAGTAATTGCCTAAGAACTTTTCTCCTCCTCTATGTTGTTTTGGGAATTCATTTGCCTCTTCATTTTTAAACC